>JBCEWC010000168.1:0-73857 GCA_038996855.1 Solanum aculeatissimum
TTTTGACAAACCATATTGTATAGTTTCGGTGATTTTGGGCTATTTTTTATGTAAATAAAACATGAGCTACTTTTTTTAAATATTTTACTTTTTTGTATATATATGTAATTTCTCCTATATTTTAACCATATGTAAATAGTATAATTTTCCGTTAATGGGGGGGTCAGATGAACCCCACAATCATTAGGTAGCTCTGCCCCTGCTTGTGTCCCTTTCTCATATTAGCAGTCGAGTGTTTTCTCACCTCGTATTGATTCTCCTTTGAAATGTCTATTTTGTTCTTTTATTTGTATTATTATTATTCTATTCTTCAATTTTACTTTATTGTTATTTTTTTTCAATTTGATTATTTTTATCGAATTTACTATTAATTCCATCATACCTTTTGATTCTTGCATTTGTTTCAAACTTGTTCGGAAAAATAATTTTCTTAAGTTGAGTGTATATTGAATGGCGGATCTTGAATTTTCATTCAAGTAGTTCGAAAAATAAAAATATAAATATGTGAACTAGAGTGTAAAGTACAAACTCCAAAAAGTGACCCCTATCGATACTTCACAAGTACATTTACAATACCACTTAACGAAGTTTCATTGCTTGAAAAGAGAAACGTTAAAAAAAAGAAGATAGTATTTGTGGCCTAAGGGCTAAGTCGGGCAATCTTGTTACACTGGGTTCTCTCTTATATTTAATTTAGGTAGTTCAAAATTAATATATACACAAAAAATATATAAAAAATCTACCTTCTACGTATAATATAATCTTTTGTCGAGGGGTATTCCTAACATCTACGTAGATCCATCCTTGATTGGAAACATCATCTCTATCTCCAAAAAAATACAAATAACGTATGCATATTTTTCTTATACTTCACATATAGAATCATACTGAATATGTTTTTGTATTTTTCATCGTCGCCATTAATCTAAATTAAATTATTTATTTATGGGTAATATTTTTATAATTAATTGGACAACTTGTTTTCATTTCAATTTAATTTATTATTTTTACATTAAAATTTAACTCCCCCAATATCCTTGCATTAAATTCTGGTCCAAAAACGAGGAAAATGAGTTAATTCAAGAATCTGTCTAAGTTCAATGAACCTATTTTTTTTTATTTTTAAAAAAATTATGTTTTTAAATTTTATAAAAAAAAAATCCAAACAATTTTATAAAATTGAACTAATGTTTGTGGACTCAAAAAGGTAAAATTTATTTGTAGTGTTCTTTCATATCATGAGAAAGAGTAGCATGAGTGGAGGTCGCGAATTACAGTAGCAGGTTAATAGATTAGTAAGGATAAATTGATGTCTGATTTTGATATATAGTAGAATAGTAGAATTAGTCGTGTCTTTGTATCATGTGTTATCTTTATCCATCTTATATCTGTTATTTTATCGTATTTACATACTATATTTTGCTTCATTATTAGTTATTCTTCCTTTTTTTCTTTTTCTTTTCCCTTTCTTCTATATCTGGTTTATTCTGTTTATAGAATTTGTTTTTTGAGTAGAGATTTCTAGGAAACGATCCGGACCCCACTTGTAGAATCCTACTAGGTAGGTTGTTGTTTCATATCATGCAAAATGTCTTCAACATAATATATAGTACAAGTTTGTTGACCAACTCGAATGTCAAAGAGTGAAAAATTAAAAAGTAAATAAAATAAAATAAAATAAAATGAGAAATAGTATATAGGAAAAAAATTAAATATTTTATTTTCATGTGGAAGGCATGACTTTGATATTTGATAAAATTAATTTAGGTGAAATTTGTTTCTTTGGCATGACCTTTAATTTAGGTGAAAATTGGATTTTGATGACATAATTTTTTATAAAAATGAACTTTAAAAATATTAATTTTGAAAAAATATATTGTTAGCGAACACAAATTTTACTTTTATCTCGTGATGATAGATAGATGTATAAAGTGATATAGAATATTTGTTCGTAAGATTCGGCTGAAAAAACAAACAATAATACATGTTCTGATGCCTTTAAATCTATAAACTATACTCCTTCTGTCTCAATTTCTGTGATAATTTTCATTTTTTTTAGAGCCAAACAGTTTAAATTTGATCGAGATTTTGCTTATGGAATCTTCAAATTTTTTGAAATGAAATTTATACATTTTAAAACTACGTAAACAGTATTGTAACTCACAAGAATTGATAATTCAAAATATTTTTAAAAATACATAAAAATTTTATAATAAAAAATAAATTAATTTAAATTTTGAAATTTGAAAGACACCACATAAATTGAGACGAAGCGAGTATTATTTTCTTTAAGGAGATGAAAGTAGAACAACTTGTACAAGTGCAAATGGGATTTTTTTTTTATTCCTTTAATTTATTTTATTTTTATTCCATATAGAAAAGATCAACAAGAATATTTCAAAAGTCAATATGGATTTTCTACCATTTATTTATTCCCCACCACAAGGCTTGATGTGGTGGGATGAATGGAATTCATTCGTAGTTAATTAGAAGTCTCGATTTAAGTATATGGAAAGAATCTTACTAGAAAGTTGTATCTTTTTTAATAGGTCTTATGTAATGTAAATTCACTCAAAATAGACGATAATTTAAAGATAAACACCTTAACACTTTGTTTGGATAGTTGTTATATATTGTTTTATAATGTATTGTATTGTATCGCATTATACTGTATTATTTCAATGAATACAATATTTTGATATGTTGTATTGTTCTCCGTCGTTATATAATGTATTACATATTAGAAACTATAGGGTATGTGGTAAATATCATAAAAAAAAGGGTAAATGATAAAATAGAGTTATTAAATAATAAATAAAGTAAAAAAAAAGAGAAGAAAATATTAAAGTAATGACGCAACCACATCAAATCGGTCGCTACAAAAAATGGATCTTTTCGTCGTTATCTAACGATGAGTTTAAACGATACGATACAATGAAATTTAAGTAACGATCAAAATAAATATTGTATTTAAACTAACAATACAATACAACGAGTAACAACCCATCCAAACTATTTGTTGCTTATTTTTTCCGACATGAAAGGCTGCAACCGATAGTTAGATTATTTGAAAACTCGTATATAATACTTGTGATAGTTCAGATATGAAACTGAATATATAAAAATAGTTTAAGTGTGTTTTTGACGGTTCTAAATTTTATTTGAGTCTATAAATAGTTTATTCTCTTCTTCATAAACCACACAAAAAGAGAGATACAGAGAGAGAAGCCATTAGAGAAAGAAGAAGAAAAATACCCACATTGCTCTCTTTCTCTCTCCATATTTCCATAAGATTTACCTATTTCGAAACCCTCATCAAATTTCATTTTTTTTCTGAAGAAATTGTGGAGCAAAAGGGTTAATTCTTGTAAAGGCATTGCCTTTTTCATTGATTTGAAGATAACAGGATTTTATTGGTAAGTGTTTAATCGATTTTCATTTTTTTCCTGTTTTTTTGGGGTTATTTTTGAGTTATCTTTTTTGGGTGTTCATTATTTTTTAGCAATTTTATGGATCGCTTCGAGTTTTCTATAAATTTGTGCTTCATAATGTTGTACATTGAGCTGCGACACTTGTACTATCCTCTTGTTGTTAATGGCAGAATAAGCTGTTTGACCTTTGCTATGGTGTATTGCAATATGTGAAAACAAGAAAAACACTAGGGGTTGTTTGGTATGCGGACTAATTTATCCACTGCATTTGGGCTGATATATTTGAGTTTAGACTCTTCCGAAAACAACCACTCTACCTCTACCTCTATTCTACCTCTATGAGGTAGTGGTAAGGTTTGCGTTGTGCGATTTCACGGGGTATGTTGTTGTTTGCCTAGACTTATTTATCCCATTTGGGAGATGAAATAAAATAATTCCAAGTTGGATGAGATAACGTGGCCTCATATTTGATTATGAGATATTACACCTTATCTCATCATCGTTTGTTATGGAGATGGGATAGACAAAGTTATCACATGAATCGGGATGTTCTAATCCCGTCATTTTAGTACAAATAGTGGGATAAGTAATCTCGGACTAATTAATACCTCTAACCAAACACAACATTATTCCGTGATTATTATTCCTTGTCCCCATACCAAAATGACTCCTTAGCTTTTTATGGCATATTTTGTTCTAATCTCTAATTTTTCGCCAACAATAACAACAAGAAGTGAATTTATGAGGCGATAGAATTAGAGTGTACGCAAAGCTCATCACTACCTTGGAAGGTAGCGAGGTTGTTTCTGATTAGACCCTTGACTTAAGGAGAAGCATATCCTAGCAGATAGGAAAAGAAATGTGGGATTGAAATGGCCATGACAAGTAATGAAGAAATCTTGAAAATGAATAGTAATTTACAAGTAAATAGTAAGATACTCGAAGTAGAAGAAACAACATATACTAACAGACATCAAATAACATGAAACTGCAAGAGTAATGCTACTACTACGGATATGAGATGAGAAGCTAGATGATGCACAACTACCTAACCTTCTATCATAACTTGTGTTCAATCTCTAATTTTTCACCATTTTCAGAAAGTCATGTATGTTTCTTTTGTCTGATTGGAAAAAAGATCTATTTTTTAAATCGATTTTATGGTTGACAGTGCAGATATTAACTAGAGGAAGATTTAGAAACATGGTGTTTTGGATTTTTGGCTATGGGTCATTGGTATGGAACCCTGGATTTGAGTATGATGAGAAATTGATTGGATACATTAAGGATTATAGACGTGTGTTTGATCTCGGTATGTTCTTATTGATGCTTCAAAATTGTTAAGAGTTTTGTTTCTCTAAAGTTTAAAATACTAATTTTTTGTGATTGTTGTTGGATTTGAATACATCAATCATCAGCTTGCATTGATCATAGAGGTACACCTGAAAAACCTGCAAGAACCTGCACTTTGGATGAAAGCAAAGGAGCCATTTGTGTAAGTTGACTATTAGCACCTATTACCTTACTTTAGGGTGTATTTGGTATGAAGGAAAATGTTTTCTCGGAAAACAAATGAGTTTCTTGCTTATTTTTTAGTGTTTGGTAAGTAAGCAAAAAAATATTATCCCAGAAGCATTTATGTATAATCATGCAAACCACTATTGGGGTGGGACGGGGTGGGGGCGTTGGGTGGATACGGAGAAGACAATGAACTTTAGGATGTCATTTAGGTAACTTGTTTTCCTAGAGAAAATGTTTCCAAAAAATTTGTTCAACCAAACATGGGAGAACTTGTTTCACTCAAATGACATTTGATACTTTCCTTTGTTATAGAAATCTATGGACAACATTCTCCAACAATTGGAAAACATTTTCCAAACAATATTTTCCTCTATACCAAACACACCCTTAGTGTCTATTCTTTCTCTACATGCAGCCTAGCTTGCTGAATAACTTGTGTTTGGTAATTAGGAAATTAGTTCTAGCTGTTATTTGCAGACGATATAGTTGTCTTTTAGTGTGACTGTAGTTATCGTTTAGTTGACCTGATTTTGTGAACTCTATTACAAGTGAAATTCTTAACAGTAAATGTTTTTATAGATTCATAGCTGTTCCTCAACTCAATTTAACTTATCTGCGCGTATTCTTTCAGTGGGGTGCTGCTTATTGCGTGAGAGGAGGACCTGAAAAAGAGAAGGCGGCAATGGAGGTACATTGGCTCTTCTTTGACTCCTTTATAATGTTTTCACAGTAAATGTTTTTGGTTAGACTATGTTGCATCTGGGGACTTAGTATTACAGTTTTGTTGCCTACCCTCTGATCAATATTGCATTTACTAATCGTAGTCTGAAACTTTGTTTGGAACTGATTCTGAAAGTTTCTTCTTTCGCTTTACAGTATTTAGAGAGAAGAGAGTGTGAGTATGATAGCAAGACCTTGGTGGACTTCTTCACTGTAAGTCGATAACATTTCGAAGTTTACTAAAGCTCTGCCACAAAAGGGAAATGACATAGATCGTGTACTTAACATAGAATTGCTCACTTGACTAACTGGAAAATGTCTCCTTTCTATTTCAGGAAGAAGACTCCTTACATCCTGCCTTAACTGGTGTGATAGTGTAAGTTCTTTGGCTTCTATACTATATTCCCTTTATGCATAATCCAATAAAGCACTAAAAACACGATAATCAAAGAACACAATAACAACAACATACCTAGTGAAATCCCACGGGGTTTGGGGAAGGTAGAGTATAGCAGACCTGACCTCTACCTCGTGGAGGTAATGAAGCTGTTTCGGAAAGACCCCTGACTCAAGTAACACGCTATCAAAGAACACAAAAATGGTAAAGATTTTGTTATATACTCATTGATGTGATTCAAATGTTTATTTCAGGTTTACATCCACTCCTGACAAAGTAAATAATAAGTACTATCTTGGTCCTGCTCCGCTGGAAGAGATGGCTAGGTGAGGATCATTGTTCTGTTGTCTTATCTTAGCTCTGAGATACAACATTTCAACATATCTCAACGTTTCATGTCCGTTTTCAGGCAAATTGCTACTGCCTCTGGTCCCTGCGGAAATAACAGGGAATACATATTCAAAATGGAGAAGGCTTTACATGACATTAATCACGAAGAGGACTACATCATAGAGCTAGCAAATGAAGTTCGCAAAGTTCTTGGAATCACAGAATCTGTTTCAAAGGAGAAGAAGTTACTCGGCCCTTCCCAAATTCCACTCAAATCCCACATTTCTCCTGTCAAAATCCTCCCCTTGACAGAAGCTATAGCTGCTGTTGCTGCTGACTCCTGACAAAGGAAGATGGGCAGATTTTTCCTCTTTTGACCAGACCAGTCTTAGAAGTATCCCTTGTGTTTTTTCTTTTCCTCTAAACTTAGACTAGGAAGCTAGAATTGGGTGGGTGAGTGAGGGGGTTTAGGATAATGAATTGAGTTGACATACTAACCAGCCAGATGACTGTGGCCAGTTTGAACATGGATTCTTGAGCTATTATGAGCATGATTTAATGAAATTTGGTTAGTAGCTTACATGTTGAAAGTACATGATCATCTATTTTACATATGAGTATGAGAAGATTGTTTACAAGGAACTAAGATGAGCCTTTCTTTCCCTTTTGAAGGTTGACAATAGTCCTTTTCTTTTTCATGTTAAATTTTTGGCTTAATATATCGACGTCCCCTTAAAATTAAATTTCATTTAGTACGTAACATATGATAAAGTGTTCATATTATACGTTTCAATTCAAATTTTGAATTTTTTTGGTCCCAAACTTTTATTAGATAGTTAAAATAACCACAACAGGTACGTTGCTCCTTTAATTATACACATCAACCTCAATTGGAACAAGCCAAACTCCTTAATAGAGTATAGAAGAGTTATTTTAGCTATCACTTAGTCAAATGAATAAATATCTAATCAAAAGAAACAACACTTGTTCTAACTTGGTTTCCAAAGACTCAACATCCCAGCATCAGCTCTGGACAGGCGCATGACGCACCAGTAATCAACCAACGTGGCATGACAGACCATCACGATAGAAGTACCATCTGGCTTCACAAATCGCGTAAGAAACCAAGTGAAACATCAACTATTTCAACGTGTCACGAATTCAACACACTCGTTAGATGTAAGAATGAAGTTCTGCTCACTTCTCAACCACCTCCTCCTCTTTAGGCAGGTGGTTAGGCTCATCCAACATCTATAAATGGGGGCCAAGGTCATCCTCAAAAGGCATTCCAAACCTGAGTGTAGTTGCTCTGATGGAGTTTGAATGAACTTTGGAAGTCATTTCAATTCCTTCTTCCAATTCCAAGAAATAAAAATCCTGAAAAAAATCAGTCAATGAGTTATCGACTCCATTTGATGGATGTTAACTTCTAGTTTGATCAGGAAAACTATCAAAATGAATATACTAATGAAGGCAATAATCCCTACTTTGTTAGGAGACTTTGACAGGTTTCTCCATGATCAGGTAACTATGGAAAATTAAATATTTAGGCAGAAGTACTACCTGTACCTGTATTGGTTTATCGCGGTAAAGACATCAATGCCTAGTGATGGTATTTCTGTCCTTTAAGAATGGTCCACCCTCTGTCAGAACAATGTATCTGTTAAGTTTCTGGAAAATTCATGTATGAACAAGACAGATTAACAATCAGATTTGGGTGAAAAAGATTAATGCCAAGACACTTTGTACATAAATGGATGAAAGAAACCTACAAAGAAGGGTGGCTAGCCATTTTAGCACACTGGCCACCGAAGTTGTACAATACATGTCACTGAATCTCGTTTCCTGGAAGGTTTTGCTTGATTGAAAGAATCCAATCTCAGACAGTGTCTAATACGGAGAGGGACAGAGAAGAGATGTTTGCTTTTTAGTTCAAAAGGCTAATGAGTACAGAGCAACTAGGACACATGAATTTTCAAGTTGTGAAACTATATTCTCAAACAATCTTCTCAACACTGAAATATTTACCAACATAAATGAGTTACCGGGGGAGGGGTTAGCGGCACCAGCACTTCAAAAGAATAATAGTTTGTTCCAGACTCTCACCTGTAAAGTTGCTCTATCAGTACAACTAAGGCAATCTCATGATTCAAGACTAAGGATGACAACTTGAGTGATATGTTAGCTCTCTCTCGCAATTGTCTCCCATGTCCATAAGGTCCACCTATACAAAAGAGTAAGCTTGATGCTCCCTACAACACAGAGGAGAAGAATCATTCAAAAATTCTTGTGTTCATTTTTTTGGCGTAGATCTCCTTCCCGTGATGACTTTAAAATCTGTAAGGTCATTTAAAGAAAGAAGTTTCATTTCTCAAGGGAGATTTACTGCTGAACCGTGATAGATGATACCAGGAACACTAAAGACTCTGTCACGATGATGCATCACTCACCTTGTTTCCAGCATCTCCAATTAAAGAAGCCATCTGTTCAGATCCCACATCATGACCACGCTCATCCAACATTACAACCTGGTTTTTTAAACAGATAAGGACAGTGAGAGACTTCCATAAGAAAAAAAATAAGGTGATGGTAACTTATATTTTCTAAATACTTCTAAACGGTTACCCATTCATCAGGCCTGATGAGGCCCATAACAGCAATGTCCTCATGTTCAATTTGAGCCACTACATCACTGTTTCAAATGAAAAAAAAAGCTCTTAAAGAATTGTCTAAATGCTAAAGGCTAAGCATCAAATAGAAGTGAAATTTGTAATGTATATAGATGATGATCAATGAAGCCTCTATACCTCCAAAAAAATAAAAATGACAACGAATCGAAAGAATTCAAACACATACAGCAATCGGAAAACTGATTCCATAAGTGGTTAAATAACATGGAACACGGCCACACAGCAAGGTTTACCATATTAATGTGCTGAATGAGATGGACAAAGCACATCACAAGAATAAGCTGATTTTTCTCAAGAATATGTGCTTATTTAGATCATAGCATACTGATGTACAAATCATCCCAATTTTAAAGATTGAATTTCAGTTCTGTTTCGTTCATCAGCAGGAAGTTTTCCAGCCTCATAATATTCTTCCTTTTCAAGTTTTCGCGTATCTCCCTGCTTAGTCTTCCCTGTTTAAATTCTTAACAGTTTCGTAGTCTCAATTCTTTTGAACGAGTACCTCAATAAAACAGCAACGAAAACCAAAAGCAGCTGGGACATACATCTCGTCCATGTCTTGAGCCAAGCTATCAGAAACAACCTCTCTACCTCACACAAGATAAGTTAGGGGTGAGGTTTGCATACACCCCACCTCTCTAGACTCCACTTGTGGGGTTACACAAGACAAGTCGATGTTGTTACATGCCATCCATGATAGGTAAGACGCAATGTCACAGATTCCATTAGGGACATTGGAATATCTGTAAACAACACTATTCAATTACATTAAATCATCAAACAACCACCTAACTTTCTAATTTCTTTTTGGAGGGTGAGGGTGCTATCCTTTCAAGTTCTTAAAGTCTAAGTGAGAAGAACCACTACATTTAGTGTTCAACCTAAAGGCCAGAACCCACAAATTTTCACCAATTTCTAATTGAAATAGACCAACTTTGCCCCCCCAAAAAAGAGAAGAAACCCAAATTTCAACACATTGAACATTTTTGGGATGAGTTTAAACGAAGAAGATAGTCAACGAGGATTGATACAGCCAACCTCAACTTGTTTGGAACAGAAGTGTAGTTGCTTTATTGGAAGGTCCAATCACTTCATCAACATCTTAATGTCCAAGTGTAATGGACCACTACATCTAGTGTTCAATACAAAGCCCAAATATCACTAATTATTACCAATTTCCACTTGAAATATATCAACTTTGCAAGGAAAAAAAAAGGATAGATTTAAACACCACCGAGCAGTATTGGGATGAATTTAAATGAAGAACATGGTCATTGAGGATTCATAAAGCGCAACCCCAACTTATTTAGAATTGAGACGTAGTTGTTGTTCCGTTGGAAGGTCCAATCACTTCAACATCTTAATGTCTAAGTGAAATGGACCACTACATCTAGTGTCAAACACAAAGACCATAACTCACAAATAATCACCAATTTCCAATTCAAATATACCAACTTTGCGACAACAAAAAGATAAACTGAGATAAAGTTAAACGAAGAACATGGTCGATAAGGAATCATATAACCAAACCCAACTTAGTTTAGACTGAGACGTAGTTATTCTGTTAGAAGGTCCATTTTCCCAATAACCACGATGCCCGCCCCACGTTTCCCGCACCTCAACTAATTCCACGTATACCTATCACCTCCCAACAACAACACATTCCACGTACTAGGCAATTCTGTCAATCACTTCAACATCTTAATGGCTAAGTGAAATTACCATTACATCTAGTGTTCAACACAAAGACCATAACTCACAAATTATCACCAATTTCCAATTCAAATATACCAACTTTGCAACAACAAAAAGATAAACTGATATAAAGTTAAACGAAGAACATGGTCGATAAGGAATCATATAACCAACCCCAACTTAGTTTAGACTGAGATGTAGTTATTATTTTCCCAATAACCACGATACCCTCCCCACCTTTCCCGCACCTCAACTAATTCCACAGATACCTATCACTCTCACATACCAGGTAACTCTGTCAATCACTTCAACATCTTAGTGCCTAAATGAAATTAACATTAGTGTTCAACACAAAGATCATAACTCACAAATCATCACCAATTTCCAATATCAAAAAACTCGAAAAAAATCGACAAAAATTTTCAACATACCGTGCATTTTTGGGATTAGACTTGACACGAACATCATCTACAATACAATAATGTTTCAGCTTCTTCATATATTCATCAACTATTAACTGTACTCCTTGTGAACGATTCTTCCCAACAGTTAATATCCGTATAGGTATTGCTCTCTATATAAAAAAAAATAAAAAATCCAAGCAATTAATTATTACACATAAGTTGCTCGGACTCTTCACTTTCAATGCCACCCCATGTCGAATTCTCCAAAAATACACTACTTTTCGAGAATCCCATACACTTTTGAAGGCAATGAGCAAGAAATTAAGGAACTTTACCACTGATTGGCCAGAGAATTTGGATTGCTGCTGCTTACCTGGAGAAAATTTTAAAAATTAAAACAAAAAATATAGATAAAAAGAAATAAAGAATGAACCTAAATAGTCGTCCATCCAATTGCTTAAATTAAAAATAGTCGATAATTATAAAAAGTATACAGTAAATTCGATCGACGTAAAAATGAAATAGCGGGAGATTGAGGAACCTGAAGGAAGTGAAAGCTTGGAGTTGAGAGAGGCTACAGGGGACACTGACATTTTTAGCTGAAAAGTGTAAACTATAAAATGTCTTATCCAAATTTGTTGAGTTTTCTTGAAAAATAAAAAATGAAAGAAAAAAAGATGGAAAAGAAAAAAAGAAGGTTTGTTGGAGTCGATTTTCTTAGGTGTTGTTTGGTTATTAAGACAATTAAAAATATATACGATGATGTAATAAGAGTAGCATGAGGAGAGTCGAAATACTTTTTGGTCATGATGGGATTGTATGGTTCAATCCTAAGCTCATTTTAGTTTGACACAACATATTTAGGAGAGTCGACATGTGAAGGATGAGTCTCGAGACAAACCTTAGAGTAAGATTTTAGATTAAGCAAGATTAAAATCGAAGATTCGAAGTGTAAGTTCAGTGACATAGCACACAAGATAAAGATGAAAATGAAGATTTATTGATCACAAACTACATCCAAGAGAAGCATTTTCAGGTATTTTGTGTTTACAATACAAGGTAATAAACAGATTGACGAAGATATTATACACTGTACATATTGAAGCGAAACGACTAAAATAGTAACTCACTTTTCAGGTCTTGTATGATAAGAATATGCCACCTAGACTAAATATATAGGAGCGAAGTGATTAAAATAACGAATTACGTTTAATGCCCCATTTTGATAAGAATATGTCATATAGGCTTTATAGTAAATTCTACAAAGCAATAATCAGACATGTATTATTACATGAGATCGAGTATTGATCAATCAAGAATACACAAGTTTAGAAGATGAAAGTAGTAAAAATAAAAATTCTCAAATGAATATGTGTATGCATATGACCAAACACATAATTGATCATCACGCTTGGTTGAAAAGCCAGTGGCTCGAAGCTATCGCGGGATGGATTATGACTGAACGCCTCTAAGTCAGAATTCAGCACCCACAGTCCACTTGCCGACCCATAGTAGGGCACGTCTCGTTGGCGAAGTATAATTCCAATGAATAAAATCCTTTGCAAATGACTTAAATACACAAAAGTATTATAAGTGATAGAATCGCCTGATACGATTCACTGAGATTCAACCTTTGTCGCTCCGATTCGTAAAAAAAAAAAAAAAAAGGTATGCATATGACCAAGAGTGAAGCTATTTATGGCTGAGCCGCAACCTTAGGTGTCAACCGCAAATTCCGGTACATTTCCTTTTCTTTTTTTCAGCCGCCGATAAAAATGGCCTACGGTCATCATCAACAAACAAAAAAAAATTACTATTACATTAGTAAAAGATCTTTTTTTCCAAGTTTTTTTCCCATACACTTGATACTCTCTACACTCCACATCGTATTCTTTTTCTTTCCCTTGATCCAAAAAATCAAAATAAAAATACCCCATTTTCCAATTTTGTATATACTTCTCAAATTTCACAACAAATTATGTAATCACAAGAATTTCTATGTACCCCCACACATAAAACAGGTGACTTGATTTGCTATTTTGGGAAGTGGGTATTGTGCTTTTGTGTTTTTCTTTATCTGGGTGTTTTTCTTTTTCCTGTTTCGTGTTTTAGTTATAGAGATTTCAGTATTTTCGTGCTAAAGATTTGTTTTTTGAGTTAATTGAAAGCTGTATCTGAAGTGGGTATTGTGTTTTGGGGTTTTTCTTTATCTGGGTGTTCTTCTTTTTTCCATTTTCGTGTTTCAATTTCAGGGATTTCAGTATTTTCGTGCTAAAGATTTGTTTTTTGAGTTAATTGAAAGCTGTATCTGAAGTGGGTGTTGTACTTTTGGGTTTTTCCTTATCTGGGTGTTTTTCATTTTCCAATTGCATGCTTTAGTTATAGAGATTTCGATGTTTTTTAGTGCAGAAGATTTGTTCTTGAGTTGATTGAGTGCTGTATTTGAGATCAAATTGAGCAATCTCAAGCAGAGGTTTATGGATTTGGTTAGCAGATTTGGAGTGCATGTGATGCTTTTTTTGGCTTTTATATCAATCTGGGTGGTGTTCTTTTCTAATTTCCTGATCTAATTTCAGATTTTTTATGTAGGACTGTCAATGAAGTAAGTGATAGGCTGTCTTTGAGGTTCAAAGATTTTCTGTCGCAGAAGTATTCTTTCCTTTTTGTTAGTGGGACAAATGGAGATCATGGACACAAGTCCTTATTTGAGGTTCGTTTTCTTTCAATTAACCTGAATTATGTTAGTTACTTGTGGAGATTATGCACCCGTATACTAGTAGTCGTATTATTTCTATTGTAGTTTCTTGTCCTTCGATTTCTGCTATTATCTCTTGTACTTTGATTAGCACGCTATTGAGTTGTAGTTAGTGTTCTTCTTTTCAGAATGCTTTGTCATGCTTTTGATGAGGTTTTGCCATGATTTCTTCAATTCCGTTATTTCTTTATTTGATCTACTTTGATATATTTTTCCTTGAGCCGAGGATATATCGGAAACACTCTTTCTACCTCCCAAGGTAGGAGTAAGGTCTGCACACACTCCATCCTCTTTAAATCTCAGTTGTGGGATTACACTAGGCATGTTGTTGTTGTTGCATGAAGTAAATTATGATTTCTCTGACAATTCCATTGTCTTCATAGTTAGACTATTATTCTTCATCTCCTTGTTGTCTTTTAGCTTTGTTGTTTGCTTTCTACATTTTTGCCTTGTTTGGTAGTTTCCTCATAAATTGCATCCTCTGATTCTTGTGGCAACTTGCTGAAAGCAAAATTTGAAATGGCTGATTAAGCAGCTCTTCTGTTAATGACTAAAGAATGAAGCAAGTGTTTCTGAAAGTTGTTTAAATATCTGGAAGAATTAAGCAAAAAGAATGGAACACCATCTATTTCAGTTTGCTGAGTGACACATTTCTTCTCCACTATACCACTCTTCTCAAAGCTTTGGGGTTTTGAGGGAGCCTATATCTTTACATGATAGGCTCATAGAGCTTTATTAAATGATAGCCTAGTGAAAATGGAGTATATATACGGAGGTAGACATGTCCTTACATCCTTCTACAGAGCAATATATATTAGGAAGACCAATTGATCAAGGAATTAAGAGTAGTCCCATTCTAATTTTCGCAATCTTAGAATGAAAATGATGCGTTAAGTGTGAGAACATAGAAGTATCTTATGATCATGTTGTTAGGAGTTATGTCATCTTTTATATGATAAACCTTACTGCAACCCATAGGCTGACAATGCCTTTTTCCTCTCTTCCCCCATCCGCTACTTGAACAAATTAACCTGCTGCCTCTTGGTTGTAAGTGGAGTGTCTTGTAAGAAGACCAACTATCTCGTCTGTTTGAAGTTTTGTCATTGAATATGGTTTAGGAACTTATTGACTAACAGAACGCATGTATCAATGGCAGCTTAATTGCTGCATTTTCCTATGGCATTGCATCAATGGCAATGGTTTTCATCAACAAGGCTGTGATCATGCAATATGCCCACTCTATGACTCTTCTCGCACTCCAGGTACAATAACATGACTAATCCATATGTTGTATACACACAACACATATTGGATTTCTAGTATTACATCTTGCTAACTGTTGACTGGTGTTTCTTTTGTTCTTACCTTTTTTCCTTGTTTGCTGGGCTATACACTGTCATTAGCAAATAGCAACAGCTTTGCTCATACACTTGGGTAGAGTCACGGGATACACAAAAGCCAGAGAATTAAAAGCAGAGACTGCGAAAAGACTTTTCCCAGTTTCGTTGTTCTACAATGCCAATGTGGGATTTGCTTTAGCAAGCTTGAAAGGAGTAAATATTCCTATGTATATTGCCATCAAAAGGCTTACACCACTTGCCGTACTAGTAGCTGGATTCTTTACTGGAAAGGGTAGACCTACAACTCAGGTTAGTGATTAGAATGTCTTGCGCATAATCATCAGAGATATCTACCTGGTTTCATACTAATAAGTTAGAGTAACTTCATTTTTAAGTGCTCTCCATGTTGCTTGTTAGATCTATGTTTCTCTTGATGCTGTTATATTTTTTGACCTTTGTGTATACTGTAACTTTACTTCTTTTTTTATTTGGAATTTGATAAAAATTGGACTCTGGTAGTTTGGAAACAAAGAGCTCTGGTTTTCTTGTACAATTAGCTATTATATGTTTGGCAGTGGCAGTATACATAACTTGATAAGACTGTCTCTACTTACGTAGTTACTTTCATTTTTGATTTCCGTGACTTCTACACAGAAGTTTGTACACTTGTCACTATAAATAAGAGAACCCAAATGTTTGTACATATTTGTAAACAACAGTTATCTGATTCTGCATTTTAGTTTTCTTAACTTCTTTTGTTTAAGTCTTTTGGTTTCATTCGTCCATGTGAGAAAACCGAGTGGAAGCTTCATAGTTTATACTAATAGTTAGTCGATTTTGGCTTTGGTAAATTTTGGAGAAGTGAAAACCACAGAGGTAACATTTTTCCTTAGTCTACTATGTAGACAATGTTGCCTAAATTGCTCGATGTAAGATAACTGGCTAAGAAGTCAGACTCATACCCAAAAGGATGGGGATTTCAAGTTAAGTGTAGAGTTTCTTGCTAATGGGACTACTCCAATTGTTGTATTGGCTTTAGACCTACCATTGACTATTCTATCAGCGCCAAAGTGTCAAAATCAAGCTAATGCAAATAGCAAAATGCAGTCAGAAGATTAGTTTTGAGAATGATCAATTTGGAAAAAGATGGATGCCGTTTAGCTATCGTTATGGTCATCATATGTTCTATACTCGTTGCTTAAGCCACTATCATTAACGTTGAGTAACGAGGTAAACAATTTAGTGTGTTCACGACCAATCTGGTTATAGCTAGTGCACTTCTTCTACCCCCTCTTAAGATAGAGTATAGTTGGTCTCTGACAAAATAGTGGCCAACATAGGAAAGTTGGAGTGAAGTATAGGTGTGTTTGTCTTGAAGCCTTACATAGAATTTGACTTAATAATAAGACACTAGACTTGTTTTTTTGTTTACAAATGTATATACTTCTCTCAGGCCTCAGCTGCCAAATTGATATATCATTGATTAATGAGAAAGCTATGTCCATCTACTTATGGCCTACCATTTTATCACCCATTGGGTTTTTGCCTAACCATGTATAAAGTGGCACCACCTCTATTGTGTCAATGATAAAAGAATGAGTAAGGTTGGTAGAGTAAACCTACTAATGGGATTTTGTGTCGTATTTCAGGTAACACTTTCCGTATTACTTATTGCTGCTGGAGTTCTAATTGCAGCTCTTGGAGATTTTTCCTTTGATCTTTTTGGATACAGTTTGGCCTTTATTTCTGTTTTCTTCCAGGTCTTGCCTTGTTTCTATCATTTAGTGCTTTTTGCTGCATCTATCTTTTCACTTACTGAGATTAAATCATAAATACATCTTATTAGTTACATGCTTTTATTTCGTCTGCAGACCATGTACCTTGTGATGGTTGAGAAGTCAGGAGCAGAGGATGGGCTTTCGTCGATTGAGATCATGTTTTACAACAGTTTCTTATCTTTGCCATTTCTGCTATTCCTAATCATAGTCACAGGAGAATTTCCAAATTCTTTATCTCTTTTATTTGCAAAGGTTAGTTTCTTTGCTATATTCAGCCTAGTCAAACATCGTCCTTTATCTGTACTTAGAAGCAAATTAGTTGGTAGTTACTCTCTGATTAATACATAAATTAGAATGATCAATGAAAGCTACAATGAATTATGAGACAGCTGAGGAAAAAAGAGATAGATGAGTCTTACTATATGTCTAAGCTTCTGTGGCAGTTGCTCAGCATATGTGCATGTACGAGGCAGCAGGTACATGGTAGATTAGTCAAGATGTGTGCATTGACTCAGACACTGCTGTTACACAAATTGAAAATTGAGATGATGCCAACTTGTAAGAATTAGGATATATAAATTAATCATCCAACTATACTTTCTTTTCTGAAATGGATTAACTATGCTTTTCCTAGTTGAGATCTGCTATATGAATATACTTATTTATCCTAATACTTAAAAGTCTAGAGGTTCACTAAAGGGTCATAAGTATAGAAGAGAGAAGCACAAGAGAAACCAATTATAGAAGAAGGGACTCAGATACTACAAGAAGAAGAGAGAGTCAATTGTTCGGATAATGAAAAGAAAAAAAAAGATGAAATAATTCAAAAGAAGTAGATTAAAAAAACTGTAGTAGTGCATAGGCGTTTCAAACATGAAGGAGGAAGAAGAGGAAACAACAAGAAAGAGAACACTGAAAAATACGATGGATAGGAGTCCTAGAAGCCAAATAGATAAGGGTCCTAGTTTTTCCTCTTTTTTAAAAATCATCTTTAAAGTTGATTCAGAAAATGGATACTCCTTGGATGTGCAGTGGGATGATCATTTTTCTTTTGACATTGAATTGAGCTGAGTTTGTGCCGAAGTTTATTTACACTAGTGAGAAATGCATCATCTGGGCATTTTCACTTGTGTGGGTGTTATAATTTCTGTGTCGACTTTTACTTTCATCCACTTGGATTTCATCAGAATGGGCTAGTGCTTGGAATTATAAAATTTATGTAGCAAAATCCTCACAGTGATATCAACTCAGAAGGACATTCCATCTATTCGTCCTACCATTTCCCGCTCCATCATCCTTTTTTTCTTGCTTTCTTTCATCTCTTCTTTTTTTCCCTTTGTACATGTCTCTTTGTGGCGATTCCCGTTCTTGATTTTTGATCATTGTGAGCTATCATAGTAATGACAAATGAAGAACATGTAGTGTAGCAGTATTGTGGTTCCAAATTGGAGAACTGCATCGCTACTGGTTCCGTGAGACATGCTATTTCCTTCAACAAACTTTTTGCTTCTTTGGGCATTTATGCATCCACCAGCCCCTCCTTTCCACGATCTCCTTAAACGTGTGCATCCCTTGGGGGCCTGGAATCTGCCTCCTGTTCAATTGATTAATTCCCTTTGAAACTCCGGTATGGTGAGGCCATACTGGACAAAAGGAAACCTAGTTGAATTGCTAACTCAATGTACAATCTGCGAAATCTGGAAATAAACTATTTCTGTCTCATTGAAGTGTTAGATCACAATTTTGAACAGAAACATTTAAATCTCGAAATTGTGATTCTAAACTTGCCTTTTTGCCCCCATGAACAGAGTAGTTCAATATCATTTCTTTCAATTCTCATTCTTTCATTGGTGATGGGCATCGTCTTGAACTATACGATGTTCTTGTGCACCATTGTCAACTCGGCTTTAACTACCACAATTGTCGGAGTCCTCAAGGGAGTTGGATCTACGGTATGTATACATCTTAAAGTTTTCTTTTACTTCAACTTACCACGATTTTCGTAGTCCTATGTTTCACTTCAAAATTTTCCTTGTTCATTCACAGACACTTGGATTTGTCATGTTGGGAGGAGTAGAAGTACATGCTTTGAATGTCACTGGCTTGGTGATCAACACAGCTGGGGGTGTATGGTATTCATTAGCCAAATATCAACAGAAGAAGAACAAATTACCCAAAATAATGTCCGATATCGATAGTCATCGTAAATAAAAGAAAATTTACAAGTTGATTCCACAGAGTTTAATATTTATAGTATACTTTTTTTTCCCTTCACAAGTTGTGAATAGGAAACTATAGTTTGCATTTTACCATTGATTTTGTCAAGGTAATAAAACATGTGTTTTCAAGTACCTTGAACATGTACTTTTCTTGTTACATGTAAACATTGGAGATGTTGTACAACTCTTTCTTTGTCTTGAAATGCTAAAGTGTTTCTTTTCATCTGTCTAAATCTTGATCGGTGGAGGGTTTCCAGGAAACAGCCTCTCTCTACCTCTGTGAGGTAGTGGTAAGGTCTGCGTACATTTTATCCTCGCCAGATCCCACTTGTGGGATTCCACTGGGTATGTTGTTGTTGTCGTCTAAATCTTGATCGGTGGAGGGTTCTCAGGAAACAACCTCTCCACCTCTCCACCTCTCCACCTCTATGAAGTAGTGGTAAGGTCTGCGTACATTCTACCCTCTCCAGATCCCACTTGTGGAATTTCACTGGGTATGTTATTGTTGTCTAAATCTTGATCAGTATCGACTTCAAAAGAAGAAGAAGAGCAACAAATCCAGTGGAATTTCAGGGTCTGGGGAGGGTAAAAGAGATCTATCTAAATCTACTTATAGGTGGTTGGGGTCGGAATATTGATGTGAGGTGGATTTAGAAAAGGGGTGGTTCTAGTTATAATTTTGAAATTATTCGTGTATATATTTCATAAAAATGGAAAATCAAACTAGGCGATAAAGTAGCTAGAAGTTACGAAAATAAAGGTTTTTATTTTTTAAACACTAGATAAGATATGCCTTGGTATCAACAATCTTTTGTATTTTCGATGGTGAGAGATTATAGGTACTCAATAAAATAATCAAAGCAAACTTTGTTTGAACATCACTATTGTTATAATAGCAAAAAATAAATCGATTACCAGTTTTTTCTATCATTTACCTTTAATTAGAGATCTCGGATTTCAAACTTCAGAAATGGAGACAAAAAGTAATATAAAATGCTTCTCTTCTTTTAATTGACCTTATGCAGTGTGATTTTATATCAATCGAGCTTCAGAACGAGTACCTAATATCGAGTGGAAAACGAAAAAATTCCACACGTATACGCGTAGGAAAAGATACATATTTTTTCTTCTAGCATATTTCATTTTCTATGTTGTTTGACAAAAAAAAAGACATATGGTCAATAGTCATAATAAATGAGTATATCTATGTTTCAAAGTCACTTCAAAAATCGGGAATCTTAGTAGCTCAGTTGGTTGACTACCTGAACTTTCACCTTGTTGGTGAGGGTTTGATTCCCCTACCCCCAATTTTTTTTTAAAAAAAAGTCACGTCAAAATTCATATCAAAATATTTCATATTTTCACATGAAAATTATTAGACTATAGTTTATCTCATGTTATTTGTCTAAATTTTAGTGGACAATTATATACTAATAAATATCTATACAACAGCAACAACATATTCAGTGAAATTTTATAAGTGGGGTTTGGAGAGGATAAAAATGTACGCAGACCTTACTACTACTTCATAGAGATAGAGAGGCTGTTTTCAGAAGACTCTCGTCTCAAAAATATCGAGCCCCAAAAGCAAAACATACTAGATATGAAAAGAAAAAAATCTGAAGTAACAAATATAAGACGGACAATAACAACACATGATATAAAGACACGACTAATCCTACTCATCACCTACTATATCACAATGCCCGATATCATCCTACCACTACTAATAAGTACTCGATAATATATATATATATATATATAAGAAGAAGAAGACAAAAAGGATGAGCTTGTGAATCCTTTGCATTTAGATAAGTCATACTCTATTCATGTTGAACAAAACATGAAGTGGAAACACACATAGGCTAAACTACTTTATTTGAAATGACCAAAGACTTATTCTTTCTAAGATGACCAAAGACTTGGAAAAAAAGGAAAATTAGTAACAGTTATCGTGAGATGGATATGATTCTTTCGTCTTTAGAGATATCAGATTGAGCTTTCGAAAGGCTATAGTAAGCTAATATACTCCTTAATATTGTGATTTAAAGTGAATATACTTTTCGTTAAAAAAGTGATCGATATCTACCCTCGTCATCAGTATATTTACCCTTTTTGTTAATAAATTTTGATGACTTTAAAAAATTATCTCATTCATATCTTTCTTACCGCTCCGATCGAGCTAATAAAAAAAAAACTCAATCTCTCTGTTATTTAGACTTATCTCAAACTCACTTTAAGATTGAATAGAAGAGCGAGGTGATTTTTAAAACTTACATGATATTTTAAAAATTAAGATTTTTTTTAATTAAGTAAATATATGAATGTTAACTAAAGGAAAAATACGCACCTAAGAAAAGATATCTTCGCTCTAAATCACAAAATTTAAAAATATATTTGCCCCTTTATCCAAAAAAGAAAATAAGAGAAATTAATAAAAAATACTTTTTCTCTTTCAGTTTACCTTACGTGATATGACTTCAAATTATTTAAACGTCAAAATATATACTATACATTGAATGAAAAAATAAATGACAAAAATATACGTGTAGGAAAATATCATTTTCAAACAAATTTTATTTTTTTAATATTTATTTTAACAAAGATTTATTGACCAAAGTCATGATAATAGACTCATTCAATTTTCTTACCTTAGTTTCTTCAAAGTTTTCTATTCTATTGACTACTTTTATCTCTTTCTCATTATAAACTACATTTTAAATCTAAATTTTCCGCTACGGGGCAACTTCGATGCACTAAAAATATTCACTGTATGCAAAGTCCGGATTTGAGGAAGGATCCGATCAAAAGTGAACTCGTGATTTTCTGGTCACATTGCAGCAACTTTACTAATAACTCCAAGGCTCTCTTTCTAAATTCTTCACTATTATATTTGTTTTATATGCTTGTATTTGATATATTTCGTTTGAGTTTAAAATTATTTGAAAACGCTTTTTATATCTTTAAAAGATAGAAGTATGATTATGCACAAACCATCTTTCATATTGTAAATTTACTCTGAATATATTATTATTATAAACTACATTTTTCACCTAATTTATTCGCTATTATATTTGCTTTATATATTTGTATAGTTACGTACACATCATTCTTTCAGATAGTAAATTTACTTTAAATATATTATTATTATAAACTATATTTTTCCATTCGTATATCAAAAAATCTCATATTTTTACGTGAAAACAAAATTTAAATCTCATGACAAGTAGGTTTTTTTCTAATAAAGATCAAACTAAAATAAATGTAAATTGACATGAACATCATCATAACTAAGAAAAATTATATTATTACGCGAAAAAAAAATTTAAATCTCATGATAAATAATTTTTTTCCTAATAAAGATAAAATTAAAATAAACGTAAACTGATTCGAACATCATCGTAACGAAAAAAAAAAAACCCTCCTAAAACCAAAGTGGTGCAACATAGTTGATGTTTTCTAGAATGTAATGAAATAAAGGTCAAGGTCAACTTGTAATCTCAGCCGTCGATTTCACTCCTGAAATTGGACGGTCAGGATATTATGTGAAGAAGTCACCGGGCATAGCCGGTTGACGAAAAGCTAGTCAACGAATAGGCAAAAAAGATTAATACGTTTCCATGTGATTTTCCACAAAGAGTCAGCTTTAATATGCATTAACTTTATTTAATAAATAATAATAATAATAAATAATAATAATATAATAATAATTGTAGTTTCGTGTGTTGTTTCTTAATTGGAGAAATTCAAATAAGTCAAATTGTTTTAAAGATTTTATTCTCTTAATTGATACCCTTTTTGTATTTTCTATTATATTCATGTTTGAATTAATTCAAATTGACACGATATATTTAAGAGAGAAAAATGTTTTTTCCTTAAGAAGTTTTTATTTTTAAGATTCAATTTCGATTCTAACATCTCTAAGTAACCGTGGAAAGATTCTATCCATCCAATTAGTGGTGGGGCAAAACTTTTAACTAATAAGATTTAAAATTTAAAGAAATAAATATACAAATTAATCGAAAGAGGTTCAATATCTACTATATATATACACACACATATTTTTACAATGTTTAAATGATATATTTTTCCACCGAAGAAAGTTCGGAACACAAGATGGCTCCGTCCATGTATCTAACTGGCGATGTCAAATGAGTGAGTTGAACTACAGTTGGATTGTGTTAAAATAGAATGAGTTCATAAATGAAACAGGTCATTAACTTATTTAAAAGTTACTCTCTCATTTTATTTTATTTGATCTATTATGTTATTGCTAAGCCACATTATGAAAGTTTGAGAGAGAATGGTAGAGACGAGGGTGAGGAGAGGAGTGTTCTTTTTGAAGAATCAGCTCGGATTCAGGCCGAGGTGATCTACTATTGAAGCAATCTATCTGATGAGAAGTCTAGTGGAGAAATATAGAGAAAGAAAGAGAGATCTCCATTTGGTGTTCATTGATCTTGAGAAGGCTTATGTCAAAGTGCCGAAGATGTTCTCTGGAGGTGTTTGGAGGCTAAAAGTGTCCCGATGGTGTATATTAGGATGATAAAGAATATGTATGATGGAGCCAAGACTCGGGTTAGAACAGTGGAAGAAGACTCTCAACATTTTCTTGTTGAGATAGAATTACATTAAGGATTTGTGTTGAGTCCTCTTCTTTTTGCCTTGGTGATGAATAAGCTAACACAGTCTATTCAGAGAGAGGGACCATGGTGTATGCCAATTGCGGATGATATAGTATTGATTGATGAGACATAAGACATGGTTAATGATAGGTTAGAGATTTGGACACAAACATTGGAGTTCAAAGTGTTCAAATTAAGTAAGACCAAAACAGAATACTTGGAATGCAAATTTAGTGGTGTGATGGATGATTTGAACATGGAAGTGAGGCTTGTCACCCAATATATTCCGAAGAGAAAAAACTTTAAATGTCTTAGGTCTATCATCAAGAGTAGTGGGTACATTGACGATGACACACATCGCATAGAGGCAACATGAATGAAATGGAGGTTTGCCTTTGGAGTATTGTGTGATAAAAAAGTATCATCTAAACTTAAAGGTAGGCTCTACAGAGTGGTGGTTAGACCAATTTTGTTATATAGGGCAGAGTGTTGGCCAATCAAAAACTCATATATTCAAAAGATGCATGTTACGCAGCTCCATGTCAGTAAGGACATAATCTTAGATGGAAAAAAGTGGAGGTCACACACTAGGGTAGAATATTGTTGTGCCTTGTGACGATTTTTAGGTTTGTCATGGGATTAATCTTGCTATTATGGTTGTATGTTGTTGCTCTTTGATTATTCTGCTACTTCCATTATTTTCTTATAGAATTGACACTGTTCTCTATTTTAGTTGTTATTATATATCTATTTGTTTTCTTCTTTCCTTGGAGTGGATACACTTAAGCCGAGTGTCTTTCGGAAACAACTTATTTATCTCCATGAGATAATCGTAAAATATGCGTATACTCTACTCTCTCCAGATCCTCCTTCACGGAATTCACTAGGTATGTTATTGTTCTTGATCCGTATTGACTTGATATAATTTTTAAGCAAACTTTTATTAGGAGTGTATTTTACTAAACTACTTTATAACTAATATTTTAAAACTCTAAATTTAACTATTGTTGCTTTATGTACCAAGGATAGAAAAGAAAAATATAATAAACTTCTTGATTTATTAAACGAATAAGTAAAATGAAACATGTAGTTTTGATATAGAGACCAAGTAATATGAAACAAAACAAATATATGGGCGGAAAAAGTTTGCTAAAATAGATTAAATAATGAATTATAATCTAACTTGTCTAACTTTTGTCAAATTTTAATTTTTTCTGTTTTACTTATAATGTGTCAAACTACAAAATAATAGCCATAAATAACATATGAAAAGAAATAAAATTTTTATAAATTCTTTTATGAATCAATTTGAATTATATATCAATCTGATTTTCAGATAAATTAAATTAGATCGAGTTGAATAAAAAAAATTATTAATCTACTTAAATTTAAACAAATAAAAAATTTTATGAGCTAATTTTATCAAGACTCCAAATCCAACCATAGCAATTGGTGATCTCTTATTTGACACCTAAAATATTAATACTATCATAATACAAGTGGTTGCTTATATTTTAATAATTTTTCTATAGTGTATTATGATCTTGTTTAGTCAATGATCCTAGGAATCATTTCCAAGTTGGTAAAAAGCAAAAACAAATAATGATAATTTTTAATTGATTATTGGATTCCACCAAGCCTTATTTTATCTCTTGAAGATTTTTTTGTGATTTTTTCTCTAATTTTTTTTGCAACATGTTGGATATATATGCTTTATTTGCAATAGTCTTTTTATCCAATGTATATTTTAAATTATTAGATTAATTTTGCATTAATATTATATGGTTCAACAAATTTTAACTCTCAAATTGTAAAATATTAGACACTTTATAGCCTTATTGCATTCAACTTAATGTGTTTAAATTTATTTGGTATTTCTATTAAAATAAATTAAAAAAATATTAAATCGTATCGAATTGATTTATTTGTTTGCCTTGTAGTGATGAAAACGACTACAAGTTAATAGATAAATAATACTCAAGAGTTTCAATTCTCAAATCTATTATGGTCTCAATGAACTAAATTAATTCTAACATCAATTGATCTTGAGTAGAAAACTATAGTATATTGAGTATCTTTTTTCCTTTCTCATGATTTCTTTTGTTGTTGGATACTCAATCTTTTGACGTACTATGTTCTCAAGTCTCAAATTGATTAATATCTTTTCACTCGTATGATTATATTTTTCTTTCCTTTACTTAATATCTTACGATAATAAACTAAATGAATCGATCCCTATTTTCATCATTTTTTTGCATGTTCCTCTGATTTATCATCTATTAAATTATAAAGTTGACTAGAAAATTTTTCGCCTAACACTTGCAAGTAAAGTTTTGAAATCATCAAAAATAAATCGAATCATATCGATATTATAGAGATTAATTTAAATGGTTCACAAAGACTAATTTGATTATACAATATTGAGTTACAAGTAAATTAATACATTATACTTTTTAAAAAATAACTAGATCAACCAAATCATTGAGCCCCTAATTATATGTATACAAGTTCTCTAGTAAAAATTCTACTCATCAAACATATAAATACTTTTAATATGCACTTTATGAGTATATTTTCACTTGTTATATATTATCTTATATATGACAAACGAAAGATCCTAAAATTATTGTGAATCTTACATGACATTTTAAAATAAATCAAAATATACGAGCAACAACAACAATAACATATCCAGTGGAATCCCACAAGTGGGGTCTAGGGAAGGTAAAAATGTACGCAAACCTTACCACTACCTCATAGAGGTAGAGAGGTTGTTTCCGGGAAACACTCGTCTCAAAAATCCATAAACAGAATAAACTAGATACAAAAACAAAGAAAGGAAAGGAAAAACAAGGAAAAACGACTAATAACGAAAACAATAATAGAAGGTAGATACAATAAATTTAACAAATATAAGACGGATAATGACACCACAGGATAATAAAGACCGGACTAAACCTACTAATCTATCCCTACTAGCTTGCTACTCTAAAACGCGTCCTCCACTTTTTTCTATCTAAGGTCATGTTCTCGGTGAGATCAAGTGTCGTCATATCTTGTCTGATCACTTTCCCCCAATACTTCTTCGGTCTACCTCTACTCCTCCGTGTAGCCCCTAAATCCAACCTCTCGCACTTCCTAACAGAAGCATCAATACTTCTCCTCTGCACATGTCCCAAAAGCCAAAAAAAAATCAAAATAGACGAGCAATTTTTAAAAAACTTAATTTTGACCATGTACAATTGAATAACCAAGAATTGATTTAATATAAATTTTTTAAAATTAATTAATTAAATCAAATAAACCTATCAAAAATAAAATATCATATCATTAATTCAAATTTTCCTTCATGTAAAAAGGAATAGTTAAAGATAAGTGGTATGATACTATTCTTATCTGCATTAACTTAGATAAACCTAAGCATTAAAACAAACTTAATCCTCTATTTGTCTTTTTCTAATCAACCACAAATCTTACAACTTAAAGATTTATGCATTATTAACTTGTACTCCTTGCATCAAGAGTTGTACTTTTATTTAATTAAAATAAATTAATAATTTTTATTTTTAATTGGTCCCAGCATTTCTACTATACCATCAAAGAAAAAGAAGTTTTTTTTTTAAAACAAAAAAAAATGTTTTTTTGTTGATCACATAGAAATTATCAAATTAATCTCAGCCGTCTGATCAAAAGGAAAATTTGACTTACCTGCTTAACCGGTCATCATTTTTCCCCCTTTATATAGCACTCTCTTCTGGCTCTTTTTCTTCATGAAAAAAAATGGCTGTAGTTTCGAAAATGAATGAAAAATTAGCTCTACAAGAAGCGGCTTCGGCCGGTTTGAAATCCATGGAGGATTTAATCCGGTTGGTTTCTCAGGAACCGGTTCAGGTTGATTGCCGTGAGATAGCTGATTTCACGGTTTCGAAGTTTAAGAAGGTGATTTCTATGTTGGACCGGACCGGTCATGCTCGGTTCCGTCGTGGTCCGATTCAGGTTCAGGAGCAGGCTCAGGTTTATCCTGATTCGTTTACTTCGTTGTCTCTTGCTCCGTCGATGAACTTTGCTCCGGCGAAGGAGACGTCGGCGATGCCGGTGCAGACGGCGTTGACGCTTGATTTTACTAAGCCAAATGTTGATCGTCCGAATTGGAATTCTGATGCTGTTACTGTTGCTGTGAAATCAAAGCTGATGGCGGCGACTCCGACGAACTCGTCGTCGTTTGTTTCGTCGATTACTGGCGAAGGAAGTGTATCGAATGGTAAGCAAGGTTCTTCTTCTATGTTGCTGTTTCCGGCACAGGCTGGGAAAGTTACTGTCACTGGAAAACGATGCCGTGAACATGAACAATCTGATTCTATCTCCGGTAGCAAATCCACCGGCTCCGGCAAGTGTCACTGCAAAAAGAGGTTCGTTTCTCGTTTTCCGTCTATCATTCTCTTGACCAAAATAAACACGTGATTTCCACGTTCCCTGTAGCGCGTTGATAACTCCTTTTCTCCGTCTTTGTTGACTTTATCATATTTTTAAAATTATAAAAAAAAAATTATTTTGGATAAACTCTCGAGTTTTACTATTGAATATTGTTAATTCATTTTTGTTTTTCCGAAACAGGAAATTTCGTCCTAAGAAAGTGATAAGAATTCCGGCGATAAGTTCAAGGATCGCCGATATACCGGCGGATGAGTTTTCATGGAGGAAATATGGGCAGAAGCCGATCAAGGGTTCAACATACCCAAGGTAACTACAATGCACCATCAATCCCAGCCGTTAAATTTTCATATCATAGAAAATCAACGGATCAGATCTGATTTAGTATATTTGTTTTCATGATCAGGGGTTATTACAAGTGTAGCAGCTTACGTGGATGTCCAGCAAGGAAACACGTGGAGAGGGCTATGGATGATCCAACGATGCTGATTGTAACTTATGAAGGGGAACATTGTCATACGCAAGTCGCGATGCAGGGGAATAATTCTCAAATGGTGACTTTTGGGTCAATGGAAGGGAAGAAGAAAGAGTGAAGTGAAAGGGGTGAGGAGTTCTAGGGTGTCTTTGTAGTTTGGAGGAAATAGAGGGGTGAAAAATGATATTTGAGAAAGTTAGTGGTTAAAAAGAGTAGAGAGTAGAAAGTTGAGGGATTGGTTTGTTTATGTAAATTTGGAAAAAGATTTTAGGGGATGAAAGATAAAAAAGAGAAAAGCTTTCACAATTTTTGACTCCATTCTTTGATATTTCTATAAATATGAATTAAATTAAAATAGAGGCGGAGTTACATTCAACTAACAATGATCAAATGAATATTTTTTGTCGGAAAATATTTTTGAACCATATAAGTTAAATATATATATATATATATTAAGTATTGAATACCAATATGAACCTTCTTGATGAAAATATTCGCTCCGTCAAATTAAAATGTATTATGTCCAAAAGGATCCTAAGTTTGCTTTAGAAATTTTGACCAAAAACATATTTCGAGGTTGTTGTCTTCTTCCCATAGTCTTTTCTTTATTATAATAAAATGTTTAATAAGAAAAGTCAAAAAGGTTGTGCAATACAAGGGGTTAGGAATATGGATTCCATCCAATTCTTTATTACTCCCACGGTTTTATTTTTAGCGCTCTCTAATTTGATACGATATTAAATATAAAAAAAAGTTAATTTATAATTTAAAATAATTTTTAAATATTTATGTAATTGAGATTCAGATTTCACTTATAAGATTTTATTGAATGTATTATTATTATTTGTGATTGAAATTTGAATAAAAGAGGAATATCAAAGTTAAATTATTTTTAATTATAATGAGATGTCGTTACATAAAATGAAGCAAGGAAGTGTTAAATTATCACTTATGTTTATTAGATTTCATTTTGAGAATTTAATTATTTTAAAAATATTTTTAAAAAAGAAAGATATTTGACAAGGTTGAGGTCTCTTAGTCATCACCAACTAACAAGATTCTATTCTTTGAAGGATTGCATCAATTAATTAATTAAAAGTCAAGAATAAAATATTAGAAGTTGTTACTCTAAAGATTGAACAATTTTTCTTTTGAAATTTTGTTTTCAAGCAAAATAGGGGAGTGATTAAAATATAAAAAATAATCTAAAGATTGAACAATTTTTCTTTTGAAATTTTGTTTTCAAGCAAAATAGGGGAGTGATTAAAATATAAAAAATAGGAGATGTCAATGGTACTTTACAAATTTAACCTAAAACATTTTGACTAGTGAATCACAATGTGTAGAGTTGTCTTGTGTCTTTAGTATGTGTCCATATAAGTTAACTTTTAGAGTTGAGTCAGATTCAACACTTCGTCTCGTATGGTGTGTGACTTGAATTTGTGATTTCAATCGTAAATCCTCCACTCTTTGCCACTTGAGCTAGACCCTGAGGGATTTAACGTTCATTTGTTTTAAGACGTTAGCTATAGTAGATTTTAGGAGGAGTGGAAGTAGGTTGAAGAAGGTACAGGGAGGCTGAAGAAGAACTGGGAGGACATGATTCTAAATAAAAAGATTTTGGAGGTCGAGAATAAGGGTAATAAGTAGTTGAGTATGTTGGTATTAGTTAGTATATCCATAGAGTCTTATCCATAAACATCACTTCATATAGTACTTCCTCCGTTCCAAAATAAGTGTCGCTTTAGTTCATTTCACGCTCATCAAGAAAACTAATAAATAGAAGATATAGTTCACTAAGTCCCCATATTTTGTTAATGTTTCTTGAGAATTATTAAGAAGAAATAGTTCTTTAATATAAGGATATAGTTGAAAACAATTAGTATTTCTGGTCATTTGAGGGTAGAAAGCATTCAATAATCATGATTATAAAGAGAAGGCAAATTTAAGCACCAGGAGATTTTTACTAATCTCTTTTTGAGACGAGAATCTTTCGAAAACAACCTCTCTATCTCTATGAAGTAGTGGTAAGGTCTGCGTACATTTTACCTTCCCCGACCTCACCTGTGGGATTCACCGGGTATGTTGTTGTTGTCATCCTCTTCCCTTCTTTTTCCATCCTATACAATCTAAGACAAAGGAATAGAGGAAAAGAATGATTACTTTCTTTTAACTCTCATCATTCTTTCTTTTGGTATTGAATCCCAATGGTTTTAATCTCCTTTCCATGATGAGAAACTATGTTGCTCGGACTCTTCAAAAACATTGCCGCTCTTGTGTTGGATCTGACGCGCACCAGACAGTATTTTTGAAGAGTTTGAGCAACACAGGTGGGAAATGGAAAACAAAAGCATAGAAAGTGCAAAAGAATACCCAAAACACAAGGAGCTAGTAGAATGACACTGTAATCTAACAAGAAACATAAGAAAAACAACATTACAAGACAAATCTTGTATAACTCAAGTCCATTGACTGAGGCCTCAGCAAGTCAAGTAAAGGGCTAAAGTCCAATAAGAAGGAAGCCTTCAATCAAATGGGAGTAAGTAAATCCACTCATCAGAGGATATTTCCTGATCAAATGGTAATTGCTAGTAAAGAAGACTGCATATTATCTTTATTGATAAACATCGTTCCGAATAAGGCTCAGAGAATTACTTCCAACTGACATTTCCATCTAAAGGAATAAATAACATGTTGCATATTATGTAAAGATCATCAAGATACATATAAGAATTGTAAAACCTCTAGAAATGAAAATTACCTATATTGTACAAGACAGCTGCAACAATTCATGGGACAGTACGGCTTCTTACTTTGTTGCTGAACTAATCAGTAAGTATGCGGGACAAGTTGAATAGGTTTAACCGACAAGTCCTTCATAGATCTAACTAAGGGGCCAGTTGAGGATAGCTGCATCCCAGTGTGTCAACAGTTTTGTGTGGTGATGGTGTGCTTCTTTATGCTTGTAATCCGACCTGGCTAAATGGTAGTGAATGAATCCTTCAGGAACTTACTATACACAGAGTGACAGATGGCCATCTAGAACATGGACGGTTAACACCAGAAGACCTTCAAGTTTAACTGTTGCCTTAACGATAACAATCTAACAATTACTTAACAGTAGGAGAAGTCTGATTCTGATCTGTAATAACATTGCTGAACTTTCCACTAGGATGTCGAACTTTAAAACTACCATGTTTCACAGGTTTTGGATGAAACAGACCGTTCAGCATTTTTTCCAAAGACTGAGCTGTATATTTCACATATTTGCCACTTCCTTCTTGTTCAACCAACGGCCCATAGTTCTGCATGTAACTCCGGTAGACAGGCACAATTGCTTGAATGATTAACTGGCATGTCTTATCCCGCAGGTCTTTGTCCAGCATTATCCAATTAGACTGCTTCTTATACATTTCATCAAACGCTTCATTAAAAGCTTTTAATCGTTTCTTGACAAGATCACGAGCAGTCGCACGTCCACCAGAAAACAGAATAAGACCCTCCCTGCTTAATAAAGCAGGAAGCTTTCCCCAGCTCTCTTTCAAGAAAAAGGCAGAATAGTACTCCTTGTACTGTTCATGCTCTCTTAACCGAGAATCTCCCAGCAGACCTCCAAGCTTTGTTCCTTTCAAATGCTTATAAAGATGCCAATGATTATTCATCAAGAACACATACGACAAAATAACATCTTGATAGGCCTTTGACCATGTCTCCAAATTCACGTCAACAGCTTTCATTATATTCAGTAGCTCATTAATGAGGAGGCGCTCTTGAAATTTTTCCTGCTTCCAACTTCTTTCAATAATCAGAACTTGGGTGAGGATAGACTTGTAATCATTCCCAAGCAGCTTATTGCAATAGTCGGTGATGAAAATGATAAGTTTCGGAACACTGCCATCAGGAGGAGGTGGCATTTGCCTTTGCAATTCAACTTGAACCATAAGTTCCCAAAAGATCTCACTAGCACCTTCAATCACACTCTTGATTAAATCCCTAGTCAAATTTTGTATTTCCACACACGCAGCTCCACCAAAGAGCCGATTGAAATCCAATCTTAACTTGTTTAAAGATGCAAATATGTCCAACAACTTCAACAATTTGATAGGATCCTTCTTACTCTCTGTAACCGTTTTTCCAAATTGAAGGAATGCAAGAATGCCTGCTTGAGCAGCTATCTTAGCGAAACAGCTCATCCACACATCCAACCCAATTCTCTCAAAAACATCATTACAAAGTTTATATTCAGCTTCAAAAAGATGTTTTACAGCAAATTCTAAATGCTTACCCCACTGAGCAATGTGACCCTCTATACTCTGCACATCATTGAACTCGGAAATCGAGATTTCTAGATAATCCAAATTAAGTGCCTGCAAACTTGTTCGGACATTAGAACTCCTCACCTCAACATAAATAGATATACACTTATCAAGCCGGTTATTAGCAATCAATCTTCCGATTATAGCCTGTAGCTTCTGGATAACAGTCACTGGCAAAGGGGAGGGCGCAATGCAGGCTTGTTCACCTGGCAAGACTGGATCAGACATTGGCAGCGGAATAGTATTTTCAACCAAGAGCCATCGAAATTCACTTTCCAATCTGTCCAACGCAACCTCAAGAAGCCCTCCATCAAGCCGATCATTTTCCTCCCCACTGTGCAATTCTCTTAGAGAAGTCAATGCCTCCTTCATACTTGAAGTAAACCTGCCATCAGCAACTGCATGGTCCTCTAGATACTCCACAATATCTGCCAACCACTGAATTGCCATCTCACAATTCTCTCCTAAAAATTTTAATGCCTCCTCAAGCCTCTTGAGCACACCAAGGTACCCCGGGAGGTCTGATTGAGGATCAGATAACGACTTCTCAAGTCCATGAATCGCATCAAACACCTTTAAAACCGCTGTTGCAGGGACAACGGCACGGTTAATATGACCCCCAACAGCACCAAGAGCATCTTTCTGAGCTCTAATTGGCCTTATTGCTGCCTCCAAAGATGGCAATCTCTGAATAATCTCATCAAATCTAGGCCCAGCTTTTTCAATAGATAAACCTAAAGCTTTTGACTTTTCAAAATTTGCCCTCAAACATCTTCTTGCAGACATCAAATTTTCAATGCCTTTATCCATCTGGCTCATCACCAAAAACAAACAAATACCACTAATCCACCAATAAACCCCCAAATCAATCTGAAATATCAAACAATTTAACACATAAAGATTGAATCTTTCCTTATAAAAAAACAGCCCCCCAACCCCTATATATGCAATACACTGAAGCAAACCTCAAAAAGATTCAATCTTTTGCTCTCCATCATATCTTTGATCACCCCCTTCTCAACTAAGTCAACATAGATGATCAAAAAACCACAACCCCACCAAACAATTCCCAACCAAAATCAACAACTACTCATACAACAACAAAAACAAAAACAAAAGACTGATACACAGATAGAATGGCTTTGTCAGAACAACTCACAGATAAATTTCAAGTCAAGATCCAGCAAATATGAGCAAGATTTGAATTTGGGACTTTCTGTATATACTGAATGAACGTTGGAGAGAAGAAACAGAAAGTGGGGGAGAAAGTAAACCCTAAAGATAAATCGGGAAACCAAAAGGGGCTGCCTTTTTTCACAACACACTCTTTTGCTTAGTCCAAGAAATTATTTGTCCTTCTGGCAATGACAAAGTGCTGGACAGTAGACAGTACTACAACACTCAATTTATTTTCTCTCAAAAACCTTTTTGACTATTTGAGATTTAACACTATGAAATGATTTGTTCATTTCCAAAATGAAAATGAAATCATATTTTGAGTTGATATTCTACTTTATGTCAACCCCTTTTTGTTTTCTTGTGCTATTTTTCCATTTTTGGAAAAATAAAAAACTATTTTTTTATTTTTAATATATATTTTTCTGGTCAACTATGGATTATTTGAATCAATTTTGAATATTATTCCTAGAATCTCTTGAAATAAACGCGTAATTTTTTTTTTGTAATTTAAGATAAATTATGATAAAAATTTCAGATCAAATCTTTATCGGAAATAATAGGAGTGGTTTAATAAAGTAAAGATATGCATTCATTAACCATGGTTAAGTGATAGAAATGTATATAACGACAGATGTTATGCATTTATTGATTTGACGTAAACATGTGAGGAAAGTTTACATAGGTGCACTAGGAACATCTTTGCTATCTACACCATTTCCCTCTTCAACATTCTTCCACCCTCTACCCCTTTCAAATTCTTTTGCAGAGTCATAAGAAGCATGAAGTCCAAAAAACAAATAATACACCAACAAAAGACAAGTCCAACCACCAAACCTTATGAATGAAGCCCTATCTATTGAACCTAAAAGGAAAATGTTAATAGCAATTGAAGCTGATGGTAACCATGGCACTAGTGGTACACCCCAAAGCTTTGGATTTCTAGCATGAGGAACAAAATACCAAAGTCCAGTTGTTGCTAGTAACCATATTGACACAGTGATGCAATAGCCAAACCATCCATGTTTACTTAGTCCCCAGTAAGTAGCCGTGGCGACTGAGGATGCAAGAATGATCAAGAGAAACGCGATAAGCTTGTTGCGATTTGCAACTGTTGTCTCTCCATGAATGTAGTAACGTCTAACGAGGAGAGCTAGAGAAACGAGCATGAAAATGAAGAGGGTGGAGATTGATAGGAGATTGGAGAGGATATCGAGTTTCGTGAATAAGGCAATGATTGCAGTAGCACAGGACATGATAGCTGTGGCATTGACTGGTGTGCCTGCAGTGACAGATGTAGTATATAGTCGATGGGTTCAACAGAACGTAATTCATCAAATTTAAATCCTGAATACGTACCTGTCTTGGCATTTACTTGAGAAAACCAAGGAGGCATCATGTGAGTTCTTGATATATGAGTTAGATAACGAGCCTGACCAACAGCGCCCACCAGCAACACCGATGTCATGCCTTTCAACGCCCCTGCAGCCACGATGTACTGTGCCCAACTCCATCCAACAGATTTAAACGCCACGGAGAATGGAGCCTGAGTATCAATCTTCTGATATGGCTGCATGAGGCACAAAGTCATGGCTAGTAAACAGTACAAAAAAGTAGTGATCACCATAGAACCAATTAGTCCAATTGGAATATCTCTGCCAGGATTTTTAGTTTCCTCAGCCATAGTGGAAACAGCATCGAATCCAACATACGCGAAGAACAAAACTGCAGAAGCTTTGAAAATCCCGCGAACACCAAATGGGGCAAAGGGGGTGTAGTTCTTGGCATCAGACTTTATTAGACCACAGACGATGATGAAAAAGATCACGAAAATGTGAACCATTGTGGCAATGTAATTGAGACGAGATGAGCCCTTTGTACTAAGAATCGCAATTATACAGATCATGATGCAAACTCCAACAGCAATAGGATCTAGCTCATTGTATCCTTCTGCTAAACTGTCCACCTTGATGAGGAATTTGTCCGAGTTGAAGTTTAGTAGAGTCGCGAAATAGGAAGTCCATGTCCGAGCTACTGCAGCACCAGCAATTACATATTCAAGAAGTATATTACCAGCAGCAATGAAGGCAACAAAGTCACCTAACTCCACTCTCAAGTAGGCAAATGAACCACCTAAAACATCATTAAACAACTTCAATCGCGTTACTTGAGTTAACCATTCATAATTCCAAAAAATAAGACAGGTTATCTGCTAACGCATCATAACTTACAGGTTCATTGTACCTTACCTAGCTTGTTATACATGTACAACAACTATACCTCAGTCTCAAACAAGTTAAGAGTCGACTATTACCTGCTACAGGAATCTCGACAGCAAACTCCGTGTAGCAAAAAACAGAAAGCAAAGCAGAGATCCCTGACACAACATAGGATAAAACAACAGCAGGACCAGCTACTTGATTAGCTTCAAGACCTGTAAGAACAAATATTCCAGCTCCAATAACAGCTCCCATTCCAAACCATATCAAATCCCACCAAGTAAGTGTCTTCTTCATTTCATTCTGGCTCCGCGACTTTGCTTCCAGCTCTTCCTCGTCTTCAGAACGTGTCAGGATCCTATCTATTAGCCTCGTTGGCGTTTGTATCAGTGCATTCGCGTAGTTTCCCCAGCTTTTGAATGATTCCTCAGGAAGAAAATCGTCTTTCGTGCATGAACATACTCTTCTCCTTATTCCTCCTTCTGATTTTGTCTGTTGATCTACACCTTCAGTATCCATTCTTCACTACTTGCCTGCTAAATTTACAAAAGCATGTGCAACGATAGAAACGCGATACAAACATGTACATATAGGCGAATACAGGATTTAACGTCTATAGAAAAACACATACTTGTGATAGAATGCTTATATATATCAAATAGATTCAACGCGACACAAACATGCACATAGGCAAGTACGAGATCCAACTTTGAACGTGCACAAGTAGCTAGAGACTTAAATTGTACAAGGTTAAACAAGTAAACACATGCATTTACATAACTTAAAACAAATCAATTATCACGTAGAACGAGTGTCTCGCACAACAAATTGCCATGTAAGATGCATGTCTTCGCACAAAAACTAAAAAATATGGAAAATGAAACAAAAATCAAAGTATATTATCATGCATTTACCTTTGAGAGCTCCAAGAGATATTCACTGAATCACAATATAAACTTTAGTATATAAACAATATATATATATAGAAGAAAAAATATATATTTCTTAATGATATTTTCTATGAATTCATCGTCCGGCAAAAGATTCTAAACAGCTAACAATATATATATTAATTTTTCGTATTTTTCTTACTAGATCATTCTATGTTCGACTTATATATCATCACTTAAGCGTTAATGAAAGTCGTAGAAAAAGATGAAGTAATGTCCATACAACTCCATGGTCTTGCTAATTCTCATTTTATTGAATTAATTTATCGAAATCGAATATTTATTTTGAAATCGATAATTTTTTGTATAATTAATGTTTGCATTATACGTAATTAATTAGAAAAGGGCAAAAAAGGAAATTGAAAAAAAAAACAGATAATGGGCACTCCATTCTGCTCTCGTTATGCGTCTCTTAACTTGACGGCCTTTTTCCCCAGCTTAGCTCCGGCGATTCAGTTAACTAATCTCCGGCCACGGAACGGCGTCGTAACATCTCGAATGGAATCAACGTCGATTTCTATTTCCGGAGACTACAGCACGACCACCGTCAGCGCCACCGCTGCCGGCGGTGATACTATCACAACCGGCAATGATAGTATAGAGGAGAATTCGATTACTGATACGGTCGTTCAGTATGTTGTTCTACGGAGAGATTTGATTGATTCGTGGCCGTTAGGAAGTGTGGTTACGCAAGGCTGCCATGCCGCCGTCGCCGCTATTTGGTCTCACAAAGACGATGCTGTTACTCTTCAGTATTGTAGCCCTTCTAATCTCGATTCAATGCATAAGGTAAATCGTCTAGTTAGTTGATTTTTGTTTAGTAAGATTTCTCATTTCTGTTTCGGATTCACCAGATTAATTAGTTCTGTACATTGATCATGTAGCTATATTCATACGATCAGCTAGCTAGAAGGTTATTGAAGGTAGCTCTTTGTAAACAACAATAATTTAGCATGAAGAAATTGTAAAGAACATACTTTTATTGGTTAACTTTTAGTATATGCTAATAAGATTGTGGAACTTGCAACAGAATAATAATAGTAATAGTTATAATTGACTACGATAACCGAGTGCAAAAGTGCATCTTGTGTGCACCTCAACTATTCTGTAGCTGCTACCTATCATTAGTTCACTATCAAATAACTCTGCCCACCAAAGCTTAGACAAATGGGATTCATGGGAAGAGATTATCTAGCTTTCTTTTTCAGCTGGAACTTGGACACTGATCTCCAAGACCTCACTACATTGACCATTACACCACACTCAAGGTGCTAGTGAAGCATGTATATTAGTCATTAGATTATTTTAGATATTAGGAGGCTGAGCATTCTCGTGGTTGAAATGGTAGAAAATGAAATTGATGGGTAAGGTTGGTTGATATGTTGTGTTATGTCAGGAAAAGACCAAAATGATTACACTTGTTACAAGTTGGTGGTTGGTTTCCTTGTGCACTAACTCCTGTGTGATTTATTCTCTTAAGGTGTATTGTAGCTACAATTTTCAGTTGTAGGAAGTTGAAAAGAGCAAATGGTCCTTATAGAATAACAAAAGCCAGATTGATGCTCTGTTAGCTCCTTTTTGTAATGAACTGGTGATTCCTTAGGTTAGTATGTATAACATGAATATGCAGAATTTTACGCTGAAGTTGCTTGCTGTGAACTTGGGTCAATAAATGCCATTGGACATGTCTAAAGAAGTTCAATATTCTAGTTTACATATGGTTAACTTATATTATGCAATGAGTAAGATTATTTGTAAGCAACTTCCTTATAATCAGGAAATAATTTTCAGAATGATATCCACATACGTTCCACTTCGATGCATTCTAACTTAGATTAGTTCTTGGCGTAGAGAATTTAGAGAAGATCAGAGATTCAATGCAACTTTCTTTCTTGGCTATGTAGGTAACTCTTGAAGTGAAGGGTGAAGCCCAAATATTGAACTTGGCAGAAAAGCTGAAAGCTGGGGGCATTGCTTACAAGCTGTGGATTGAACAACCAGAAAATATGCCAACCTGTCTTGCTACAAAACCTTATCCAAAATCTCTGGTATCTTCATTTTTCAAGAAGCTAAAACTTTGTAAATGATGAATTTCAGGTGCCAACTGTTTATGTGATACTGACGCAAGTTGGCGTATTTTTGGTGCTATGGAATTGAATCTAGTTTTGCTAATGATGAGCTACACTAACAATTAATATTTCTTACTGAACCCTTTGACCTTTTTATACAATTCATCTGAATTTTATAATCTGGTGATCCTGTCCAGATGAATATTTGGTCTTATTTTCAGCTATATCTGAAGTCTTATTGATTTATGCTCTAGTCTTTTAGTTGTGGTGATGAACTTGTGTTTTTCCTACTGTGGCTTCACAACATTATTGCTGCGCTTCCACTTTGCCATTCTGCTTATGCTCTTAATTATTAGCCCAAATTGTTCGTGTTTGGCCTGTTTCTCCATAAGTTGTAACGGCTTTGGTCAATCCACCAAAGTACTGAAAATTGGGACGGTGGAGGAATGCAGTACGTAAAGAACCTACCATAACCTAGTTGGTTGAGGCATCTTGTAAGTAAAGTTCATTCCCAGATTCTTTTGGAAAATTGTTTCATGGCACTTCTTTCTTTTGGCTGTGAAAGTTCTTTTCCATCGTGTGAGCTATTTAAGTCTTTTGCCTTCTGTGTTGTCTCTAGCAGCAATTGCCTTTCATGAAATGTTAAAAATAAGATACTTAGCATCTTTTAAAATTAGAACGAAATTATTCACATCTTCTGAATTACTTTTTCGTCCACTGCAGCAGGCAATTGCTGTAAACTGGTATATAGAGCCCTTATTTGAAGGACGTCGCCAAGTAATTAGAGAAACTTTCCTATTTTTAAGTTTATAACTAGGTAGCAGTCAGATCATCCAATCATCTAATCAGTCATTGCAACTGTCAATCCAATCATTTCCATTTCAATTCGTCTAAACGTTTCGTATTACTTTTAATTACAAGCTTTATTACAACTTCTCTTACCATACTCTACACTTTGTTAGTTATCAGTTAAGTCCAGTCCTTTCATTTAAGTTTTAAAGCAACTTTCTGTATTAGGATGCTAACAAGTAATCTCAGAATTTATTGTTGAACTAGAATCTCCTTTTCTACACTAATACTCTAATAACAGTTGATAATCATTCAATGATATTTTGAGTTGTCATTTGATCTTATACATTACCATTTTGACCATCAACAATCCTTTAAAATAAATTTCACTACTCACCAGAGCCTGTGGCAAATTCAAAGAAAAATATTACATGTGTGTACAAATCTGATTTATACACGAATCACCAGGTTTTGTTTTTCTCACTGGTACTTCTATACAGAGCTGTTTAAGATAAAAGCTCTAAAGCAACATAAAGTAAAACAACATATATGTCTTGTCTTCTTTTTTACTTTTGATTTTTTTTTTTTGTACTTTTTTTTTTTTTGCTTGTGAAAGAATTGTATGTTCCTAGAATTTACTTACGGAAATACCTTTCTGATCAACAATTATGGATGAATACAATTTTGGTGATGCATTCTCTATCAGCCAAACTATGGCTGCATGTCTGATCTTCCACTCAAAGCATGTCCAGTTCTACCAAAAGTTCTAATTTTACACCCTGAAATTACAATATTTACAAAACATTATTCAGAAAACTGTGTATGATGAAGCTGCAAATGATAAATATATTGTATGTCACATGTATCAGTATCTCAACAGATACACATAATGAGTATAGTTACAAATCAAAACACATGATAAAAACATAAAATGATTTGATTACAATTATATCATTGTGACTGTTCATGTTGTAGTTGCTATGATTTTATCATTATCGTCATTTTTGTTGGTATCTGAGCTAAAATTATTTTACTGAAAGTTCCTCAAAGCTGAAAACAGAATAAACTGAATGGTAACTATAAATCATACAGCTACCAACTAATGAATATATGTGTACTCTAAAACAGAAATACTCACTTGGGCTCCTGCAAGGAGATGACAGTTTCAAAGGCACCAGCCAGTGCTTTCACTCTGTTCTTCCTTTGTTCTCTAAGCTTAGTTGCAGTCTCTTCAATCACATCATTGGAGACGACAGAGTCCTTCTTCCCTTGCACCACTTGACGTTGAGGTTTTGATGATGTCACATTAGTATTAGTCTCCTGCACTGCTCCACGTTCCTCTGCCATGACAGTTTCCTTTCCTTGGTTTTGTCCTTCTTCCTCTTCTTTCTCTTCTTGAGTCTCGTTCACTACTTCGACCATGTTCTCTTCAAGATGATGTTCATTGGTAATTTCTTCTGGTTCTTTAGGGTTGCTGGCGCTGGTTTCTTCAACAAGTTGTTCCTCTTCTGATTCTTCCATCTTATTGATTTCTTGGTTCTCCACAACTATTTCAGCAGTGATTACATTTCCATTATGCTTTTCTGGATCTTCAATGGATGGATTGTTTTCTCCTGCATCAGAAGCAGCAGCTCCACTGTTGTTAATGAGCACGTCACTTTCAGTATCAGTCACCGGCAATTCTTGATTATCTTCTTGCTCTGATAGTTCAGTCTGAGGATTAACATCCTCAGTTGCCTGGAGAGAATCAGTTATTACTGATGCTTTAGGTGTTAAATCATGGTGACCATCCTGATCAATGCTCGACTTGTATATGTCGTCTTCATCAGTTTCAGCCTGAGAAATAACATCCTCCACTGCATGAGAAGAATCAGGTATTGATGCTTTTGGTGTTGAACTATTATGACCATCTTGATCGTTTCTTGTTTTGTTGCCGGTGGTTGTGCTCTTCTTTATGGTCCCTGGTCTCAAATACGTGCCAGTGCCACGTTGTTTACTGGTGGCATCCTTACTCATAGGAGATGCTCTGGATAATCTATCCGAAGGGAGTTTCTGTGAAGTTGAACCTTTTCCTGAAAACGATGAGGATGACCGAAGAATTCTCTCTTTAGGATTAGCATTTCTTTGCAAAGTAGCAAGAGGAGGCTTATCGAATGATCTTCTTCGAGTTAGAGTAGGTTTATTGTGAATGTTGAAGTCACCTGATGAAGACATTGTAGGCTTGAGATAGTTAGGAACATTCTTGTTTGAGGTCGTTGAATCTGCTCGTTTCCGCACTGGAGAGTTTGTAGCTGATGAATTGGGACTTCTCAGATGATGAGGAATGGGATGTGGTGATACCCCTCTCTTCTCCTTTCCTGGTGGAGTAGTCTCCTTTGCCCTTGTTGCCATTATCTTCTTTGGCTTAACAAGATTTTGAGCTGGTATTTTGCTGCAAAAGAGTAGTAATAAGTTTAAAGTGATGAAAAGGTCACCAAATGGACTTTAGACCTAAGTTGCACGGACTCTTCACTTTCGATGCCGCACCCGTGTCAGATTCTCCGAAAATACACTAATCTTGGCGAATCTGACATGATCCCACAAACAATCTTGTGTTCCTCCTTTTAACCCTTTTATAACTATGGTGTCTGAGTCAGCTTGTGTGTACCTCAACTAATTTCAAGGAACATTTGTCATCTCCCACCAGCATAGGTATCAAGTAGGACGAACAAGGAGAAATCATCTAGTGTTTTTGTCTTTGTTGAAATTTGAACCTTTATCCTAAACCATACTCCTACCCCCACCCCCCACCCTTCTCTATGTCAATGACCTTCTAATCAAAAGCTTTTTTGTACAAATTTGTTGCTCATAATTGAGAAACAACTATGCGAAGAACAATTTTTTAATGAATACTTTCAAGGGAAATCACAAAATTTCAAAAATAACAATAAAGATTCTTTTGGAAATCATGACCTATACTTATATCAGAATAAACCGTCTACATTACACCACTTGAGATGCTACCCTTACTCGAACGTTGCATAAGAAAACAGAAAGAATGAGAAATAAATATCACCTTTTTAATCAAAATTGATGATCCATGGCCTGCACTATATTAGATAGATGATTAATAGGGAAAAGAAACATAAAATTAGGAAAAAAAAATAGAAAGAAAAAGAAAATAAATGAAGAAATTGATGAATTTGGAAAGAGTTATTTTTGGGAATTTGGTAGTTATATTAAGTACGAAAATTATGGATAACCCAAGGTTATGGAAGCACATAAACACAAAAATGTGATTATCATTACAGCTCACATAAAATTATTAAATATTATTATTATTATTATTTATTACTATGAATAAATATTCTTTTTTTAATTTGATAATATAATCTTCTTAATTAGTAATGGGCAGCAACAACATAGTATAGTGCTCTGCCTGCACTCTCTCTCATTTCATGGGTGGGTGGGGGTCTAAGGGCGTGCATCAGTTAGTTTAGTTCGATTTTTATGTATTATTATATGACTTTTCTAACAATTTGATGCAATACGATGAGATATACTCAAACAAACAAATCAATTGAGTAACTAAACTTAATAATATGTGATATTTGATCTCATATACTAATTTACTTTCCAACAGAAGGGTTATACATTGGAAACCAAGCAAATGCATGACTTACGAGTATTGATTTAGTATCAAGTGATGCTAAATTATTAATATTTATGAAGGGATAGAGTAGTAAATTATTATAGTCTTAATGGATTATCGATTTATCCAATAATCCAATAATAAAAACTGAAAGAACCGATAACCTGATAATTTTTAATTTTTTTTTGATAAAACCATTAAAACTTCGTTAGCCCAATAACCCAATAACACTTTAAAGTCAAATTAGATGGTAATAGATTTATTTATTTATTTTGAAAGTGAAACTTAAGAATAAAAAAATCACTAAAAAGTCACACCAATGAAAAGATGACTAGCCGCCCGAGGGGGGGGGGGATATTATTATTTTTTACATTATTATAATGACTATTTCAAACGAGCGTAAGTATCGAATGCGAAAAAAAATCACCTAGTATTTTTTGTTTTTGCTATGATTTATTTTGGGAATGTTATGAGCCTAATGGGCTAAGCCCAATGCAGCCAGTTGGAATTTTTAGGAGCTTATTGGGCTAAGCCCAATCTAACAAGAATACAATCATTTGCTTCTTGATTTTATTTTTTCGTATATGATTAATAACCGAATAAATCATATGCAAGAATTTTATATTTTATTTTATGTAGAATATCATTTGAAATAAGAATATTAAGTCTTAGAAATAACTCTCATGTGAAAAAAATATATCATATTTTGTTTAAAAAGTATATATCCATTTTTATGTATACTATGTATATCAATTTATAATACAACAAATCAAAGCTCCAACAAAATATATATTTTTTACATTGTAACTTTTATACTACTTCCTACGTTTCAAAAAGAATGATTTGGTTTGACTTGGCACGGAGTTTAAGAAAATTAAAAAAACTTTTTTAATTCGTGATTTTAAATTAAAGTTATGTCAAATGTACCAAAACACCCCACGTCGTTCTTTTTTTAAACGGAGAGAGTATTAATTAAAAAAAATTGCATTATGTATTAAAAGTAAATTACATACGCAAATAATTGTTAATATTACTTAAATTAATATTAACAATTATTGATTAAATTTTCCTTTTTAAAAAGAAAAATCCCCACCAAATGCTGGCTTTTGTGTTTTTATTAATTATCATTAAGGTTGTATTAATTATTGATTGTGATTTATTTCCTTCTTTTTTAAATAAAGTAATTGTGTCCCAATAGGTTTGTCCCATTAATGGGCCTATATTCATGGACTATAATCTCCCAATTTTTGATATACACATAATAATAATAATAATTTTAAAATATATATATATGTAATGAGATTTATTATTTAGAAAAGTGAAAATATAATATTTACAAAAACAAAAGTAAAATTCGATTAGAACATATGGTCAAGAAAATATTTTTCTCCGTACCGAACAGATGATAAATACTATAACAAGTGGAGTCTAAAAGGAATATAAACGTTACTTTTATCTTATGGTAGAAACTGCTTACGAGAGATTTCTATCTCAGATAACATATAACAATATCTAACAAAAATTGTCATTCTCATTTTTGAGACGACACTTTCGATTAAATCTTGTAATTTTTAGAGATTCAAATCTAAAACTTTTAAGGATGATCATAGTAAACTCCTATCGGTATACTAAAATCGAGTTCTGATTTACTATTTATTAAAAAAATTAAAAAAAAAAGATGAATAAATTAGAAAAACTCCCCACATAACACATATAACAAAATCTAACAAAAAATTGCGATTCCAATTTTTGGAGACGACACTTTCAATGAAATTTTAGTAATTTTTAGAGATTCATATCCAAACCTTTTAAGGATGATCAATCATTCCTTTGTAGAATTGTACTGACCAAGTAAACTCCTTTTCGTTATACGAGTTCTGATTTATTATTTATTTTTTAAAAAATGAATAAATTAGAAAAACTTCACCTAATAATATATTCCTTGTGACTTGCACCAAAAAAACCACAAGAATCAAAAGAATTTTTTTTAATTAAAAAAAAAAGTGGGGAGGTGACATTAATAATAATTCTATGAAAGTTCTCATTATTTTATTTACATTGGGAAAGAGCAAACATAAATTTTTTAATTGAAATTTAATAGAAACACTTAATTTTATCAGTATTGTGATGCGATGAATATGATTTTTCGTATTTTAATGAAAGGTTTTAAATTTGAATTTTGATTAAAAAAAATTTTAAAAATGAGAAATACTTTTACTTTTAATAAATTTTATTTCGATATGATAATTACAAAATATGAATTAAAATATATATATATAATAGAGTAAATATTTCATGAAACAAGAAGTTAAATATTTAATTCCTAAATGTTCCCCATTTCACCATCAATAACTAGACATTAATTAGTGGATTTGCATTCTAAGATCTTTAATTAATTATAATAATCACTTTGAACAAGAATTAAATCATTTTGTTTCTCAACCATACCACTAAGGGGTTTTCAAAAATATTAAAAATCAAATAAATAATTTCCGATTTAATTTATCATAATCGATTAGTTAACGTATTAATTAATCGTATTCTGAAATATGAAAAAAAAAAATCATTGACTTATCAAATTATCTATTACTAAAATATGTTCAAATGTGTATGTAAAAGAATCACAAATTAAAGTGATTTGTTGTTGTTATTATTATTATTATTATTATACATTTTTTCACCAATAATAATTATAGTGGAATGGATTAAATTCTTTAATCAGAGTTTTTGAATTTTCGAGCGTTTGATATGAAAAAAATTCGTCTAAAAAATGATTTTCCTTCAAATGGACCTTCACGACATCAATCGAACAATCAGGATTCCAAAGCAAATATTGAATGCTAAATAAATAAAAAAAATTATTTCCACAATATTTTTTAATTTTTTATATAATATTTAATATTTGTATTGAAACTCAATTATATCTGAAAATCTATTGTAAAATATTTTTCTCTATATACCCTTGTGACCACCAAAGGACGTGATGCGAGAGATGAGGTTGCTCCTTCCTTAATCAGAGGTCTCAGGTTCGAGCCTTGAAAAAGAAAAAATCATTGGTAAGAAGTACTTGGAACCCAATGAAATTCTACACGACATGAATATGAATATTGTCGAGCTCCAATGTGAATATCGATCTTCAGGTGGAAAAAAAAAAACTTGTGACAATGCCATTATGAATTTCTCTAGAAAATGTTGTATGAATCCACTTGCTTTAAAACTTTAATTTAATGGATAACTTAATAAATAAATAAATATACACATGTTGAGTCTTTCAAGATTGAAGGAAAATAATTTAAAGAACAAAAAATCAATATTGAAGAAAATGTTTGTATTTAATGTACATTTTTATTATGACAAAAATATTAAATTCAGATGAATGCAATATTAAAATACTTGAACGATAAGATGAGGGGGAAATTAAGATAATAATGTAAGATAAATTTGAATTCTTGTAATTGAATTTGTGACTTTGTTGTTATCAACAATAGTTTCAATGCTTGCATGAATTTTTTTATTTGGATGATCGAAGCGTAGTTGACATGAGATGTTATGAAGTTAGTTTAATATAAATACTCTTAAAAATTTTATGGGACTCTAAAAAATGTCATAAAGACCAAAATCTTGAATATCATATCATAAAATCTTGGATATTCATAAAGATAAAGATCTCGAATATCCCATAAATTGATCTTGGTATTCACCAAAATCTCGAAGATCTCATAACTCTTCAGTGTATAGAAATATCAAGATCTCGAATACTCTATGTACTCTTGGTATATTCATAAAAAGATCAAGATACATCAGACTCATCCTAATAGTCAAATAGTTCACGAAGATCCACAAATTCTTTCACGAAGTTCAAGTTTAAATCATTCTAATTCAAAAAAAAATGCTATTTATTATTCAATCACTTTAAAATTTGCCGCAAACAAGAACGAAACACCAAAACTTGATTGTCAATAACAAGTGGAATTGCTAATTATTTAGAAAGTGATATAATTTAGGTCTTAATCTCAACAATATAATACCACTAAGACATATGTGTTAATTATTAGATCCACAACTAATATGATGGTCAAAATTATGTTTCATTGCTTAATTGCCTAATTAAAGTGCTCTAAATATATCTTTGTCCTCTAATCTTGATTATTGTTAGGTTGCTAAAATTTAAGGGTGTTTAGTAAAAATAAATAAATTATTTTTCATGAATAATGTTTTCCTAGAAAATATTATATTTAGTTAATATTTTTATTAGTTGCATTCATCTACCAAAAATTATATTTAAGACCTTAAACTAACTTGATTTGCACTAATATGGTGAGGACTATAAAATAGTCCCAAATAACACCCTCACTAATTAAGTAGAGAATAATAATTAATTATGAATCGATAATTAAGTAAAAAAATAAAAATAATTTAAAATTTACTGACTTTGATTGATTAAGATGTACATCAAATAAGCTTTACTAAGGAAGTAAAATGCCTCAGTACGAAAAATTAATTCATCAGAAAATTCAAATTCAAAATCTCTAACTAAGAACGAGATTAAGAAAATAATTTTTTTTGTATTTGATTAATGTGGTTAATTAATCAATAATATTTATGGGTCCATAGGATAGTTCATGTACACAAGTCTTTATGTTAATCTATAATCCATTTGTGTTCCACTTAATTAAATCACAATTATTTGAAGGAAAATAAAAAATTAAATATTTTATTTGAAAATTTAACTTTAGTCATTTATAATATATAAATTATAGTAATTAGATATAACTATATTTTTATTATCTATAATAAGTATAAGTTCTTTGCCTAGAAAAAAAATTTATTTATTATAATAGATTATACACTACATTAATTTTAAAAAAAGATAATTCTTATGATGTACAATAATAATATAAGCAATATAATCACATACGTCAGGTTTGAAAAAATAAAATGCACATAGATTTTATATATGATTAAAATATTTTTTTATTTATATATAACAGATGTCGAATTCCCTTTTGACAAGTTCATGTGTTTACTTTTTCAAATTTTGAACCCCTTAAATCAATATCTTGGCTTCGCCACTGATTATATATAGGCAAATACTATATCGAAATCAGAAAAAACAGAGAGTTTTATATAAGACTTATATATTACAAACACATGCATTTATGGGATATCAAAATTTAATGCTTCTTCAGTATGATGATGAGATAAATCTCAACAAGGACATTAAGCGAGCGGAAAAAATGAACCGATAGAGTGCTAGATTGACAAGGTTTCGAAAAAAATATGTATGTTATTAGTGAATATAGATTTATAAGACATGACACATAATTATTATACATTTAGTACATCAACTTTTGAATTCAATAATACTAAATTTATTAGACAAAATGAATAATACGTGTCATCAAATCATAATAACAATAATAATAAATCTATAAAAAGAAAGATAGCTCGCTTCCTTCTCCCCCTTCACTCATTGAATGGAAAATCATCATCGACATTCTATAAGTGATTTGACCGAGTCTCTAGATTTATGAAATTGTTTTTTATTTTATTTTTATTTTTATTATTTTATTTTTCTTTACCTTTTAGTGGTGGGGGTTTCTTCTGTCCACAAAAGCAACAACTATAGTATATGGTTCCAATTATAATTTGGAGTTGGCCACTCACTTTTTAAAAATAAAATAAAATAATAATTTTCTCAATTTATCCTAATTTATAATATTAATCCATATGAGTTTTTTATTTGAAAAATTTATTTGGGAGATTTCTTTTACTCAATTAATTTGATTGATTAAAAAATTATATTTTTTATTTTTAATCAATTGAAAAATCCTTTAATATAAAACTAGCAATTTCTATAAAAAATCATATGATAAAAATTTTCAGAATAGTATTATTGACTCTAGAAATTTAATATTTAATATTTGGCTTCTCAAAAAATAACCTTCATCCTACCTAACACAAGTCGTTTTAATATACTGTTCAATTTAAGTATTTAATTATTTATTATTCCTAAAATAATATACAAGATATTTGACAACGATGCTTGCTATATAATCTAAATATCGAAAATAGATAAAAGTAAAGATAAGATTTATATATATTTTAGCCTCTTCAAAATCCACTTATAAAATGACAATAAATATATTATTATCGTTGTTTTGTAAAATAAAAATAAAAATAAAAATTGTGCATAGCAATATTAATCAATCCTTATATAAAAACTATTTGTTTTACTATTAAATTTTCTTGGAATTTAAGAGATACAAATTAAATAACAAACGAATTATTCTCTTAATCCTAAATAACGTTTTACACGCTTCACGTCATTATTGAACTTCTCAAACATAACAAAAATTTATATTTACAAGTAACTAGCACACTCTCGATCTCGTCTACATGAGTCTATATCGTTATTCTACCTGCCGCATATCATCTTGTTCTGATACGTTTATACATCAAACTCGAATTTCGACCCATCAAATTAACTCAATTTTTTTAAAATAAAAACTTCAAAATTCTCAAAATTAAGATTGAATAATTTTCACTCAGTTTAGTTTAGTAGGGGACCAAGTAAGAAAAGAGTCAAAACTTCAGGAGAAGAAATTGAAAAATGATAAATAGATAATCATGAGCCGTTGATCAAAGGACAATTTTGATCCAACGGCTGATATCTCTTTTCAAGACTCAAATGGCATTACGGCATTTCAGCATTTGTTTGTTGAGGATTTGTTCGTCTTCTTTATTTAGTCTTCCATTCATTTTTTCATCAGCTTCCGATCCTACAGTCTCTCTCTTTCGTGAAAAAGGGGTGTTTTTTTTTTTTGGTAAAGAAGAAGAAGAAAAGGTGGATAATATAAAGAAATGAGTTTTTTTTTTTCCTTTTGATTGATTGTGATACTGTAGTTTTTTTCTCTCTTCATTTTCTGGTGATTTTTTTGAAGTGGGTTTGGAAGTAGAATGAATTTTGAGTCGTTTTTGAATTGGGGTTGGGCAAAAAATGAATTTTGAGTCGTTTTGATTCAATCGGATTTTGGTTGATTATGGTGGTATAGTTCATTTTTCTGCAATTTTACGAAATGGGTTTGGAAGTAGAGAAGCAAAAAATGAATTTTTAGTTGTTTTGTTTCAATCGGAATTTGGTTGATTAGGGTGGTGTAGCTCAGTTTTCTGCAATTTCTCGAATTGGGTTTGAAGTAGAGTAGCAAAAAAATGATTTATCAATCGTCTTTTTGACTGATTATGATGATATAGTTCAGTTTTCTGCGATTTTGTGAATTGGGTTTGAACTAGAGAAGCAAAATGAATTGTCGTTTGGCTGATTATGGTGCTATAGTTCGATTTTGCGAATTGGGTTTGGAAGTAGAGAAGCAAAAAATGAAATTTTAGTTGTTTTGTTTCAGTTGTATTTTGGGTGATTATGGTGATATAGTTCAGTTTTCTGCGATTTCACGAATTGGGTTTGGAAGTAAAGAAGCAAAAAATGGATTTTTTAGTAGTTTTGTTTCAATTGTGTTTTGGTTGATTATGGTGGTGTGGTGCAGTTTTCTGTGATTTTATGAATTGCGTTTTGATGTTGAAGAGGCATAACAGAATTCTGATCGTTTTTCTTTTTAGAGATTATGGTGATATAATTCAGTTTGAGGTGATTGGTGAATTGGCTTTGAAGTTAGAGAGGGAATAAAAGAGTTTTTAGTCATTTTTTCCAATTGTTCATAGCTGATTATGGTGTTATAGTTCAGTTTTCTGCAATTTCTTGGATTGGTTTTTGTAGTTAGAGAGGTGGAGATGAATTTTCAATAGATTTTTTTTGCTGATTATGGCAGTATTATAGGTCACTTTTTTGCGATTGGTGAATTGGGTTTGTGGAAGTTAGAGAGGCAAAACAGAATTTTCAGCTGTTTTTCTCAATTGTTCATAGCTGATTATGGTGCGATAGTTCAGTTTACTGTGATTTCGTGAATTGAGTTTTGATATTAGAGAAGGGAAAAAGGAATTTCAATCAGCTTTTGTTGTCTTGTTGATCAGTTTTATTGAGATTCTATGTCTTGTATATGCTCATTTTTTTTAATTGATTGATGAACTTTTAATTGCCTCTGATGAAAGTTTTGGTATCTACTTTTGTTGGTTTGAAGCCTCTTGACAGCTTTTAGTTTCAATTTTCTATGGGACAGTGATTGAATTCATACTCTATTACTCTCTTATTGTTCCCTTGTGGATGATTCTTTGAGGTTATCGTTTTTGTTATTTCCTTAGATTTCAGCTATTTCTCTCACTTGTGTTTTAGTTTGACACCATTTTGTGCATTATCTAAGTATGCTCATGTCAAATATTCTTATGGGGAAGTGGGGTGTAGCAAATGATTCTTGCCTTTTATACTGTTTTAGCTATAGGATTTTGGTAGAATTTAGGAGATATGTTGATCTTTGAATTTGGTTTAAAGATAAGTGGATTACTAATTAGGCAGGGGTTTTCTTCGGTTGAATTTGATGAAAAAGAAGTTGGCTTTTGATTGCGATAGTACAATTTCCGAGGGTCTTTTGGAAATAGCTTCTTTGTCTCCACGAGGTAGATGTAAGATCTGCTTACACTCTACCCTCCCTAGACCACAATTGTGGGAATACCATGTTGTTGTTATAGTACTATTGACAAGTTCAGAAAGAGAATCTAAGTCGACAATTTTTGATGGCACTATGAGTTAGATATGAACTATTATGATTTATGCATGAATCTTATTGATGTTGATCACCTAAAAACCAGATGTCTACTTAATATGAATGAAGTTTCTCTATGCTAGTAATTGCTGACAGTATTTTGAATAATTGAACTTGATCATTGTTCTTGAAATTTTAGAGATTACTTTAGTATTTTACTGAAATCCTGTTCTATCGTGTGAGTTGTTGTCAGCTGCTAAAGAAATGTCTGCTTAGCTCTATATAACATCCTTGTGGTAAGGCCTAATCAACTATTTCTAATTTAAGGATATATGGTTTATGCAGATATAAATGGTGCTTCGTGTAACATATGGATGAATATTCTGTTAAAAGAGCTGGCAATGGGCTTGTCGCCCCCAGAAGAGGCTCAAGGGAAATGGCCGATAATAAAGATAAAAATGTTCAGTATTGTCCTAGACTTGGATGTAGTGGCCGAGTCAATTATTCTAAGAGTACCAGAGTTGGAGGCATGGAGAAACCTAGACCACTAAGGCCTACTTTCGGTTCTTCAAACGCAAAGGAAATTGTTGGGAGTTCATCTATGGCAGCTTCTGGAATGACTAGTGCGAGAAGGTCAGGCAAGGAATCTCACAGAAAATACTCTTCTAACATTGAAAACAAGCTATCGGATACCAGTTCCTTACATGAAGATCCAGAAGTTTTAAAAAAGATGCAGTCATCAACACAGTGTCAATTCCAATTTGATTCAGCAAAGAGAGATACTGGATCCAGCAAAGCTATATTTGCAGAAGTTGGTTGCTCTAGTGGAACATCGAGCAGTAGACCTCGAAAAATATTTGGTCATGGATCTGGTTCTTCTAACCAAAAGAGTCCAATGAATTCCTCTGTTTCTTCGTCGTCTAAATCCATTAGTGCTGGGACAAGGAGCAGTAGTAGTGGGGAGGGATACAGGATGAGAAATCTGAACTGCAATTCCATAGCAGATGTCCTCCCATATAGTTCTTCACCATCAGAATCAAATATTAGTCGAAGGGAAACAGTAAAAAGGAGAAATACTGAAGGTGAAAGCAGTTCATCATCTAAAGGGAAAAAAATGAGTGGGGGATCACCAAATGAAGGACGTGCAGTTCGTCCCACTATTGGAATCTCCATCTCTGATTCAAGGAATAGTAGAAGCTCGGATTTCAGTGATGGTTATCGTGCTGTATCAGTTAGGACCCGCAGGTCAATGAATGTGAGTGCTAGGTTAAGGGGTCCTATTCAGGATTCATTGCAGACCAAGTCTTCTGGCTTAAGTCAAAATTTGCCTCACCCTGAAACTCCAACTCCAGATATGCCTAGTTCATCCAGTCAATTTTACACAGATTCTTCGTCAAGTGATTATAGTGCTTATAGTTTTCCTGGAAATGATGATGATGAAGATGAGGATGAAGATGAAGATGAAGATGAATATGAAGATGATGATTTACCTGGTGTAGTACCAATCACTTCAGCAGAAACAGGCATTAACAGATTTATGAACCCTGAAGCATTGCAGCGATATAACATGGATGGAGTTGCTCAGGTATATTCTTGGAGGAATTCAAATTTGAATTTGCTTCCTAAAGCTTTGCTGATATTTACGTGTATTGGTCTTGCTTTTACTTTACAGGTATTGCTGGCACTTGAGAGAATTGAACAAGATGAAGAGTTATCTTATGAGGTATTCAATGTTGAATATTTTTCATCTTGTGTGAACTTTCTTTTGGGTTAGTGAACGAGCTCTTATTTTCTATCTACAGCGACTACTGGCATTGGAGACCAATTTGTTCCTAAATGGCCTTAACTTCTATGACCAGCATAGAGACATGAGACTAGATATCGATGACATGTCCTATGAGGTCTGTTTTCATTTCTTCTCTCACAACTTGACATTATTACTCCCTGCGGTTCAATTTGTTTGTTTGGTTTTGACGTGACACGAAGTTTTAGAAAATAAAGAAGACTTTTGAATCTTGTTTGTTTTAAACTAAAGATATTTAGAATGTACCAACTACCAAAGTTCCCTTTTAATGTTATGGTCTTAAACATGCCATGTCGGAAGTTAGAATTAAAGAGTTGTCATAAAGGAAAAGAGGCATTTTTTTTAAATAGACTAAAACGGAAAGCAAGACAAACAAATTGAAATGGAGGAAGTACTATTTAGAGAGTGTAACAATGGGTTCTTTGACTATGATTTCCTCACGTACTTTGATAATCTTAGTAGTGTTCAATAGTACTCATTTTTTGTGTTAAGAACCCCATCATAAGAGTTCATGGCTACTTCATGTTCAGTGGTGTTCTTTTTCGCAAGAATGATTGAGGGTTATTATTTGAAGTTTTCTTAGCTGAAAGTACCTCTATTGAAGTTTTCTTAGCTGAAAGTACCTCTATTGAAGTTTTTCCACCAGTCTAGCATGATATCTTCTACATTGTCTTAAAAATGATTTTTTTTTCATTATCAGATAATCAATTTATTGATTTTTTGATAGGAATTATTAGCACTTGAGGAGAGGATTGGCTCTGTTAGTACAGCTCTGCCCGAAGAATCACTATTAAAGTGCCTCAGGAGAAGCATTTATCAGGGTATGGCTTCAGAAACAGAAACACTAGATGCTGATGGGGATGGAGATGACGTTAAGTGCAGCATTTGTCAGGTTGTCATCCTATTTTAAGCATATTTATTATTTAATTCATCATTTATCATGTTCGATATTTATAGCTTTGTGTTATGCATTTCCTTTGCCTATGAAATATCTTTTCAAGTGGAGAGAAGCCTAATGCTGTTAGATAACATTCATCTGATAACATTTATATTTTTTGGTTAGGAAGTTTTAATCAGGTAATATTCCGTGTTTTTTGCTTTTGATCTTTATTTAACGAGTCACATATTTCCTTCTTGTAATTCCTTAATATTTCTCATGCTGACTAGTTTTTTTCGAGCTTATTAGAACCTTAAAACTGATGAATCTTTTCCAAAGAAAGAGTACATTCCTTGATCTTCTAGACATTTCATAAAACTTTGTACTGGTGTTCGAAAGTATGAATCCAGAACTCTTATAAATGCTTATGTTCTTTCAATATCCGGATCCATCGACTTTTTGAGGATGTAATTTAGGCAGGTCTAATCATGCTGTAGACATTTCCAAGCTTCTAACATGTTGTATCCTCTGTGTGAGACAATGCTTATACATGAACCCTCAGCAAGTTTGGGTTGGCTATATGAATCCTCATCAATCATACCACTCTATTTGAGTTAATCTCAGTCCAAATGAATTGAGTTACTAACCACTGCGATAATCATACATTCATGCAGGAGGAATACGTGATTGGAGATGAAATAGGGAACCTGCGTTGCGACCACAGGTATCATACGGAGTGCATAAAGCAGTGGTTTAAGCTCAAGAACTGGTGCCCTATCTGTAAAGCTGAAGCAGAATCATCAAAAACGCCATCTTAGTTTCGAAATGTTTTATATAACCTTAAACCCCAGATGTGGGAAATCTGTAACAGTTTCCCTGTGTACAAATTCATCTGGTGGTTGGGGTTTTTGTGGATTCCTGCAATTCATTTTTCCTGTACTCTTTTTCTCTATTCTTGAACTTTTTCTTTTCTTGTACTTAATTGCTCTTGCCATATGAACCAATAAACCCAGGCCTTTTTCTGGCTTTGTGGTGGTGAATGTTTTCATATATTCATTTCCTTAAACCTTTTTGTTGAAGTATTTCAATAATTTGCATACTTTCGGAACCCTCTCTCTATCTCTACGAGGTAATGGTAAGGTCTACATACATTTTACCCTCCTCAGATCCTACTTGTGGGATTCCACTAGATATGTTGTTGTTTGCATCCTCTAAATCTTGTTTTTATATACATATCCATTAAAGAGTTGTTTATGCATATTATTTCAGACCATCAGTCCATATCTAGGTTTTTTTGCTTATGGGTTTTTGAGACGAGGTTCTCAGGAAACAATCTCTCTACCTCTATGAGGTAGAGCGAAGGTCTGCGTACGACCCACTTGGCCGGGTATGTTGTTGTTGTTGTAGACAATGAAGGTTGTTTTGCATCCATTTGAACATAGAATTTTTATTTTCCATTGAAAGGAGACAGACATAAAAACAAAAAGGAAGAGAAAATATTCTTCAAAAACAACAAGTGCAACTGAATCAGTTTTACTATTTCAGTTATCAATCTTTTTATTCTGATTATATTTGTCTAATAAGAAAATTAGAGTTATGGAATTAGGAATGGATACTACTTGAAGGAAAAATCTGATTTGCAACCGTAGAAACAGAGCTATGGTGTATCTGCTTTCTCACATAATCCCGTTAAAAATTAAACGAAAATCTCAAAAAATACTAAACGTGTATCAATTCTTTAAACATGGAAGACTATTAGTGCTCCAAGTTAAAACACAAGGATTACTATCATACATGATGGGATAAAATTTTGGTATTTGTCACTATGATAGATAAGTTATCTCATATATATGGTGAAATTGGGATAACTTATTGCGAGATAAGTTGTTGCCAACCAAATGAGAAAGATAAAGGAAAAGTTTGATCCATTTCTCCACTAATGTTAATGATTCTATTCTTGTTCATTGTGATTTGTGAAATTGAATGAATTGATACCTAAAAACACCATACTGTTCACTTTTGTATTTTCATTATTTAAAAATTAGCTTTTTGAGCTTCAAGATTCTCTGAGAAAGAGAAAAAGAAGAAAATGCTCAGTGAACCCTAAAGCTAAACTTGTAATTTCTCTTTTCTAGCTCTTCACCTTCTCCATGGGGACCTTGTGTACCAGTAGCACAGCTCTCAAGCTTGGTTTTTTGTGGCTACAACTAAGCTGTGTGCAGTGCCATGGAAGAACACTTAAGGATAGGTTTCAAAGGATTTTTTTGAGTATAGTTTTTGGTATGTTGACAGGGTTGATTTGTGCATTTTTGTTTGCTTGGGTTATTCGGAGCTTTGTTCGTTACATCAACAAAGCCCCAATTCTCAAAGGTCCAGTTGTATTTTCTCCTAAAATCCCAGCCAAGGCTCTGCAATCAGCTCTTGCTAATGAAACCCAGTTACTTGGGTCAAGTACCTACAGGACTGTTCTCGAAAATGGTCTTACTGTTGCAGTGAAGAGGATGGAACCCGGTTCTTCTCACACCAAGAGAAGAATACAGCAGGAACTTGAAGTGATTGCTAGTTTGAGGCACAGGAACTTGATGAGTTTAAGAGCTTACGTTAGTGAATCTGATAAATTCTTTCTGGTCTACGACTATGTACCCACTGGAAGTCTTGAAGATGCAATGAACAAAGTTAGGGCAAATCAATTGCAACTTACCTGGGAAATTCGGCTCCGAATTGCAGTTGGGATTGTTAAGGGTCTTGAGTATTTGCACTTCTCTTGCAACCCTAGAATTTTGCATCGCAATTTGAAGCCAACAAATGTAATGTTGGATGCTGAGTTTCAGCCTAGGTTGGCTGATGCCGCTTTGCCTATAATTAACCTCCCTGCGCCATCAAGCTACACTCCTCCGGAATCTTTCCACAGCTGCAGGTATTGAATTCAACAGTTATATTCCACAATTTGCTGTAATATCTCATCTTTGACACAATGCATACATTTGTTGCAGCAGTTATACCGATAAGAGTGATGTATTCAGCTTTGGGGTGATTTTGGGTGTTCTATTAACTGGAAAGTACCCAACAGATCCCTTCTTCGGGGATACATCTACTGGAGGAAGTTTAGCACGTTGGCTTCAACGTTTGCAGGAAGCAGGGGATGCTCGAGAAGCATTGGATAAGAGTATTCTAGGGGAAGAGGCTGAGGAAGATGAGATGCTAATGGCGGTAAAAATAGCAGTGGTATGCTTATCAGACATGCCTGCTGATCGGCCTTCTAGTGATGAGCTCGTTTCAATGCTCACCCAATTAAATAGCTTCTGATTATTTCTCTTGAGAGGTAAAGCAGTTGTTATCTTTTCTGGATATCAAGGATTCAAAGGTTGTTCTTTTGACTTTCTAACGTCATAGTTTGCTATGCGGAAGCATGTCCTTTTGGTAGTTGAACAATTATCAGTAATTAATGGCCTCGTTTTGCCAAGAAAACAAGATAGTAATTGACCTTTGAGTAATGTTAGTTAAGTGCTGTTTGTTTTAGAAAGGATTTGCTAACTGAAAGAGAATATGTAACAAATTACCATGGCAGTAGTTTGTGAACATTTGTATTGATATTCGATGATGATATGAATTGAGCTTAAATGAAGAAATACGGATTGATAGAGTCTAGTCGACCTCAACTTGTTTGGGACTGAGGCCTTCTTGTTGCAGCTAGTGCTATGGTTATTGTTCCTTATTTTCTGCATGCTATGTAATGTTCTTGCATATTATTTGCGTCAGCATTTTTCTTTTTCAAATTGCTTTGATATGAGGTACTTGAGCCGAGGATCTTTTGGAAACAACCTCTTGACCTCTCAAATAAAATGTTTGAGGATGCTGGTGAACCATTTGCGCCTTTTTGGTTTTCCTCCTAGATGAGCTACTTCAAATCTAGTTGCTTGGACTCTTCAGAAATGTTGATGGATGTGTGTTAGATCCTCCCAAAGTAGTGAGTAGTGCAATTATTGAGGACTAGGACCAGGAAGAGAGGACTCTTTTTTTCCTTCCTCCCTTCAGTCCAGTTTGAACCTGTCCCAACAACGAACACCTTCCTACTGCAAGGTGAGGCTCTGCCCTTCCCCTAGAATCCACTCCGGGCTGGGTCAATGGCAACGAGAAGGGGATTCATTAGCTCGTTATTTAGTACGAATCAGTCCGAATGATGCAGCAACATACATTTTTGGAGAGTCTTAGTAACATAGCTTCAGACCTAGAATTATTGTTGTTTAGATGGATTGTAGTTACACAGAATGTCAAACTTTAGCTGGATTGCTCAGGTTTTCGAAAGTCATGATTATGTTACCTGAATCTTGTGGCAACTCAAGTCATTTTACTGATTGTTGCAATAAGAAGATTCACGTGTTAATATCTCACATGGTCACTCAAACAATACGTATTATCTCACAAAGTGACTTTCGGGGATATTAACTATTAGTTGAGTGATTAAAGCCAATGGTGTTCTCAAAATGATCGATGAAGAAAGGGTCTTGATGGAATCGTTGATGTGCCTTCAACGATTCAGTGGATACTGATCATTTCATGCCTTTTTCCTCGGTCGATTTATGTGAATAGACTGAGTTTAAGAGAAGACAAAAGGACTTGGAAATGTGCAGCTCTGACAATAATACACATAACACACAATGAAATATATCTACTTCTGTATGATATATTTGTACATGTAAAAGGAATCAGGTCTACAAGATGAAATTGACTTACAAATTTAGCTATGACCCAAATATTTGTACAGCAAACAAGGTTCATATGTTTTCTACTATAATAGTGAAAACGAAAAGAAATGCTACTTTGTTACATTTCTCTATACAACTTTAGTCTCCAACGCTATTATATCAGAACTATTCTATCTATACGACTCTAATCTCCAATACTATTGTAAACTACAATCAGAAGACGCTACTCGATTTCTCCCATAGACAATAAAGTTTCGTCAAGTGACAGTTCAGTGTGTTCATTTACCAGATTGTGGACTTTCATTTCTCAGGCTTTTCACAAGATAAGCCTGACCGCACGCTTGCATTTGTTGGATCACAAAGAGTGCTATGCTGACAAACTTCCCCTCTGACTTCCTACTTGGCACATTTGTCGCGTGGGCATTTCCCAAGAAAACCAGGGGTAAACAGTGGCTTATGCTTTGGCTTTTCACAAGATAAGCCTGACTGCACACGTGCATTTGTTGGATCACAAAGAGCGCTATTCTGACTGACTTACTGCTTGGCACATTTGTTGCGTGCGAGTTTCCCAAGAAAACCACGGGTAAAAAGTGGCTTTGACTTTGGCTTTTCACAAGATAAGCCAGATTGCATGCATGCATTTGTTGGATCACCAAGAGTGCTACTCTGACAAACTTCCCCTTTGACTTCCTGCTTGGCACATTTGTTGCGCGGGTGTTTCTCAAGAAAACCAGGGGTAAACAGTGGCTTCGACTTTGGGGTTTCACAGGATAAGCCAGATAGCGCGCATGCATTTGTTGGATCACTAAAAGCATTATTCTGACAAACTTCCCCTCTGACTTCCTGTTTGGCACATTTGTCGCGTGGAGGTTTGCCACATCGGCGTTTGTTGCGTGGACGTTTCACGAGAAAACCAGAGGTACACACAGGCTCTAACTTTGTCTTTTCACAAGATAAACCAGACTGCGCGCAAGCATTTGTGCTATTCTGACAAACTTCTCCTCTGACTTCCTGCTTGGCAGATTTATCGTGTGGGCGTTTCCCAAAAAAACACGGTGGCTTTAACTTTTTCCCAGAAGAAATACCTCCATCTGTTTTCAGGATCACATCGTGTACGCCATGAGATGAAAATTCTTTTTTCCACCTAGCCTTCTTTGGCAAAAGAGTGGAATTATCTAATTCAGATGAGCTTGAGCCAGAGGCAGAGGCAGAGGCTGAAGCATCGATCTGCATTTCACCATTTGTGGCTACAGAATCCTCTCTAGAACTTCCCAGCAGAGACTCATATGCAGTTCCTTCACACGTCTCGGCGTCTTCCTCAGTTCCTTTATGACTTGCCCCAGAATCTACCATATCTTGATCCTCCTTTCCACCCTTAAAGTTAGTAACCGAGAGCAACTCCTCTTTTGCCCTTACAATCTCTGATCTATTATCAGTTGGCAATGAAGCAGGATCAGCACATATAGCGGGAGATACAGTTGTCTTATGACTTTCAAGAGGTTGAAGTGGAGAACACTGCATGCCTTCTGCTTTGACTACAGCATAGTCCTCTTTATTTAGTGATTCACGAGGATATAAGGGTGTTGGCCTGACAATCATCCTGTCCAAAGCAAAGGCAGCAATTATTTGAAAGAAATAAAAAAAAGACCAAGGAGAATAACTATCTTTAATTCTTGTCTCTTTTTTTTTTCTTCTTGCAAAAATTAAAAAAGAAGAAAAAAAAGAGACAAGAATTAAAGATAGTAAACACCTACTTTTCCTAGCTTAATTTGTGAAAAAAAAAATTCATCCGGATTTCGTCATCATTTTCTACATATGAAAATAATTTTAAAAGAGTAGCATCGGAGGAAATGAGTAAAATGTATCTATTTAGTTACACAATATGCTAACTCATAAAACAAGTTGTCCATTCGCAGATTACAGTATAGTTCTGTTACATAAAGCATGTAAATGGAAAGTCCATGTTTGAGACCAAAAGAGAGATATATGTGACAAATTGAAACCTCAGAGGAGGAATAACAAATTCAATTTTCAAATTAAAAAATGCTGTAGATTTACTTTAGAAAATCATGGTTAAAGAAAAATTCATTCGACTTTTTAAACTAAAGGGGTTAAGTTTTATTTGCAGAGGAGTAAGTGAGCTTTGAGAAATTAATTGCAACATGGTTGAATGAAGATACCTGCTATATAAGAGCATGTATGCTTGCTCCTGTGAAAGAACCTCATAAATATCTACATCAACAACCTGAAAGAAATTGTGAATTAAGATATGAATATTAGAAAATGAGAGGAAAAGGAAGGTGACAAATGCTTGATATGTAGGGAATTATGAATTTCTTGTCATAGGAAGCTTATGAATGCTCAAGGCTAGTAAAACGTGAATATATATTAATGAGTAGGACAGAAAGAACTTTACTACTTTACCCCAAGCACTTGTATAAGCAATATGCTAGCTTCAACATTATTGCAAAAATGAGACATAGGCTATCAAGTAACAAAGAGTCTCAAAAATGATGTCTATATTGTTGGGAAGGACACACAAACATGCCATGCACCCCAAAAGTGTATGAAGGAACACAGGGTAAAGAGTTAAGATCTATTCAAGATACTTCGATTTTAATAAATTCTCGGGCAAATTTGTCTGTTACATGCATGTCGTCAATTGCATAGAGCCAAATCTGACATGCCATATTTCTTACCAAAACAGGATTTTTTGTTTTCGTTGCAGTTTAGACCCATCCATTAAACCATACAAGACCAAAAGGATCAGAAGGTTGCCTCTGAAGCTTCATTTTTGACAAATAGTTTACATCCTCCAGGTGTGAAGAAAACACCACTATTGAATCTTTTGGGAGAACACACAAAGTAAAAGAGAGGAGCCGAAGCCAACGAAAACAGATCCTCCTACCTGATCGTCATCGACTCTATACCAATTCCCACTGAAATCCTTGATGTAGCAGATATAATGACCACAATCTGATGCATTCAACATACCCATATGAACAATCACTGCATACAGCTGGAAAAAGTCATCGTCGCCTTCTGCTTCACTCATGTATGGATTAAGATCTAAACTTTCATGAAAAATCACCCTCTTATTTAGTTTGCCAACTCCCTCTCTCTGCAAAATGATTTTCGGCCCAATTAGATGATGCTATCAGAAATCTAAAACATTGGCTCATACAATGTTTACAGTTTAACAACAAACAAAAATCTCGACAGAAGAAGATGGGGCAGGGCAAGAGAGAAACATAATTTTCCAAGAAAATAAAAAAGGCATAAGATGGAATTGAGCAACCAGCACGCTGCAGACCTAACTTCGGTACATCTTTAAAATCATAAATAGCTTCAGCTGGACTTTCACGAAACACTTTTGTTTCTATGCAATGTCTATGTTTTTTGTGTGCTATTTTAGTGTTAAAGTAGCTATAGAGCAAAGTTCCATAGAAATCCTCAGAAGAGATTCTAGCTGTTATGACAGGTTGAAAAAGTCATTCTAACAATATGAAGCATAAGTGAAATATGCCATTTACATAACACACACTTGAATTTCAATAAAAATGATGAAGAGCTTGAAAAAAAGATATTAATAGTCACTTTTCGCCTATGATGTATGAGGAAGGATCAGGTTGTGTTCAACAACGAAGATCTGTGACGCTGATTCCCATATGCTATGATTAAGCAAACTTTCTAAATATAAAACCCCAAGCCAAATTAAGCCTAATAAACCTAGATAGTATCATAGATAGTTATGGATGAAACTTTGCGCCTATCATCGTAGAGAGACAATTAAAAATGCTGCACCCTGGAATAGTTTAGTCAACAGTGAGAAATGCATTAGGGTGGCACTCCAACCTTCAAACTACTATTTGGTGCATAATATAAAGACAAACCAAAACCCTTCTGTCAGAAGTTGCCCATAATTTATGTGATTCATGTGCCTCTTAAATGGAAAAACAGGGAGTATTTCAGTCCCTTCCATATCAAACAACTATGCTAACTTCTCGTTTCCGGGCTTCAACCCTTACAATTGCTCTCGTTGGTTTATTTATGAAACAAACAAATCAAAGTCTCTTTTAATTTTACACTCGGTAGTTTGGTTGCAACTCTCTAGCCATGACAGATCGAGAAAAAAACTATAGGTTTAGGGGGTCAACTACTCTTTAGTTTTGATCTGCAACTTTTTTTGATTGGGAATGCAGTGACATTTTGTATTACAGACTTTTTCCAATATTTCTTTGTTATTACCCACTTTTTCCCTTGGAGCAAGTAATTCCCCTTTCGAGTACCCAACTCCTTTGAGGTGCTTTTATGAGTTAGACATGTTCTAGGAATAGCCTTCATTAATAAACAGCAGCCTAATTGCTGCTGCATCTGCGCCTTTCAATTTGACAAAACAAAAATCCATTTCACAGAAAGAGAAAATGATTCTGGGATGACACATAGGGGAGATGAGGAATTGGACATGTATCCTTTTTTCAATCCTCTGATATTCTGCTTTCTTAGGCTTGGTGCTACAAATCCTCATAAATGACTAAAATATTTCCTTGTTTTGTCACATTAATGACAGACTTTCATCTATGCTGAAAAATTGATACAGATAGTGGCCATTTTTTTTTCAATCTTTTAATGGCTAGTAATCAATAAAACTTACGTTATAGACCAAAGAGCTAATATAGACAAACAGGAAATGAGATCAACCTGAAACCTTTTTAAAACAATTGTTAGTATATTTGGTGCCTCCCGGATCGTTATGCTCTTCCATGCCATGACATAATCATTGCATCTACAAAAACATGTCATTCATTAGTGTTAGGCTGTTATAGCACAGGGTAGCAGTAACAGAAAGGAAATCAAGTGAAGGCACAACGAAAAAACAAGTGAATGAACCTTTAAAATATCATATCAGAGCAAATGTAATTTCAAACAATCAATAACTGAGTAGTAGACAGTTGGAACAAACATCAAAAGCAACTTTTTGATGTAAGCGTGGATATCACCCCAGATATTATAGGTAAGTCACACCTGCTAGAGTGCTATCCCAAAAAGAATGTCGGTGATGCTTGACTAATTTAATGATCAAACAAGGTGTGAAAGAGTGAACCTGTATTTTATGTCCTAGCAACTTAGCCAGTTGTGTTATTAAAATGGATTTACGAAGAAGTGAGATAAAAGCAATGATCAGCATTGCATTGGCAGAATGTGTACTGACATGTCTTCACTTGAAGGAATAACCAACTGGTATTTAAAAGTATAGACTAAGGTCACTGGTCACCGTTTGAAGAAGAAAGTCAGCATTGAAGAGAAGAAGCTACCTATCACATTTGTACATATTTTCACCATCCATACACTCTTTGGTAGTGAAATGATCTAAGCATTCCTCCAAAGACTCAGCATTCCCATGAATCTCTACGGTCAAATCCATCATATTCTCAAACTGTTTCGAGACATTACCGCATTTTGTACATAATACCTAAAAGAATAGCAAAATCATATCATCATCATATACATATTCATATTCATACATTTATATGTATGTGTGTATGTGTGTATATATATATATATATATTACTAAAAGTGGGAACAAAAAAAGTTGAAAATTGAAATACCAAAATAACCCTAAAGTTAAGTTACTACAGTAATACCATCATTATATATATATATGGTTATTATTATTATATTATTAATTTTTAAACTTAACTTGCTGTCTATATTTTAATATATATACACGTGTATGTATATGATAAAAGCAAAATAATTATTATTCCAAAACTCTTCATATGACTATATAGTCAAACTGCACCTAACATAATCACAGGATAATGAACCTATTTACTATTTAACCATTTTATGATTTAAAAAACACTTATATTCATGATCTGGACCTCTTTCTATTCTCTATTAATGGTCATTAAATATTAAATATTTTTATTTATGATGAAAGGATTAAGGGAGTTTTATAACTTTGAGATTCCACCATGAGTGAGCAAGCAAAAATTGTTCATGAATGTATTTTCTTGGCTTTTCTTCCATGGTTTCCTTTGCAATTTTGCCTTACTTTCTTCCATCAACCCAAACATCATGATTCGTGAAGGAAAAAGAAGACTAAAGAAAATTGATGGTATGTATATAGTTTGTTTAGATTATTACTTTAGGGTAATTGTAATAGTGATTGTGATCACATAGTTAATCAACAAAATATATGAATCTAAAACTTCTTTGATTTTGTCCCTTATGTTATCATTTTTTATTGCAAAGTGAAAATGAAATAGAATGAGTTCAAAGAAAATTGATGGTATGTATATAGTTTGTTTAGATTATTACTTTAGGATAATTGTAATAGTGATTGTGATCACATAGTTAATTAACAAAATATATGAATCTAAAACTTCTTTGATTTTGTCCTTATGTTATCATTTTTTATTGCAAAGTGAAAATAAAATAGAATGAGTTCAAATATATACTTTTACTATGAAAACCCTATAAACTATTTACACATTATATTCTGCATTGCATCCATTCACTTAAAAATTATTGATATTTTTGATATATAACTAATATATTATTATTTCAAATATATCATATTACTAATACTATTATGTGTTGCAATATTATTAAAAGTGGAAAAATATTTGGCAAAAGTTAGATTACAATTTTACCCCTACATTAAATTTAAATGTTATAAACTACTTAATAAATTAAATACTAAATGGAAAATCATCATATTAATACATGAATCAACCACCATAAAGTCTCTTGAATATGTATTCTTTGTATTAATTCCATGCTGGAGTAAATTCATGAATTTTTTATTTTGTTCATCTTCCAATTATAAATATGAATGGTCATATTTGCTCTTCACGAAAAGGAAAAAACCATAGAGATCTATATATTTTATTCTTTTTCTTATTTATAAATATTTTATTAATGTGAATTACATGACATAAATTTTATTTTCACTAACTCTCCATTACGTAAATATTTGTAACTCCCACTAATTATATTCATTATGGTTTTTACTCCCGACTCTCATTCATTATCTCAAATGGGTTAATGTTATATTCATGACAACTCTTTGTGTTCCTTAGTCTTATTCTATAAATAGTGATATTTGATGCAATATTATATACTTGAAACAGTAGAAAAATATATATGAGAAAATCTCCATGGTCTCTTCTCTTGTCTCTTTTATTTGTTTTGTTTAATGCTTATTGTACAACTTTCTATTTGTTTTGTTATTATTACTGAGAATTCACAGTGGTTTGTTGCTATGTATACATTAGCCTAGCATATAATATTTTAGTATCCTCAGTTGTATTTGTACAATAGCTAGTTATTCTTACTTTATGCACTTTTAGTCAATTTTATAATTGAGGATTTATTCTTTTTATTAGGAAGATATATGTACCTTCTATCGTAAAAATGATAAATTATTTTTAGTAAATACAAATAGATTTGAAGGATATAACATATGTCATTTAGAATACAAAATTTATATGAAATATTTTGGGTTAAACGTGCAAAGTATGTTCCCAGGACTAGTTATGCAAGAAAAGATGGAAGGGAGATTGACACTATACAGAAGTGTAAACACTGGATAGCTTATATGTAATTCATACAGAAGTATATGAATCTTCTGTACAAAAAAGCACCATACAGAAATTTGTTTGGCCAAGACAACAAACATCATGATAGTATTTCAATTTGTTTCACATTGAATAACTCTTTTTCTCATGAAGTTAAGATTACCTCAGATTGAAGGTGACCACCAAAAATATGCTGAATAATAGTTGTTTCCCGAGTGCTAAGAGGTACAGCCTCATCTCCATCAAATTCATCAAGCAACGCCGATTGCATTGTGTCAATAGCAAACCTACCAAGCAGACAACTTTTATTATGAGGCTAAACATGTTTACTGACATACAACACAAATAATTACACAATTGGTCCTCACGACACATCCTTCTTCATTAATTAGGTTTTCATGTTGTGCATTGTCCCAAAAATACACATCAACTTAGCTCAGGCAACAACATACCTCATAAACTCATGGGCATCCTCCTGCTTTCCACAAGAAAGATTACCACCAATGTTAGGTAACCGTGATATTATGTCAGTTGGTGAAAAGGGCTGGCGACACCATTCAGCCCGTTCAACATGGAGTTGAAATTTGCAGAGGAAGCACCAACCATTCGATCTACCTGGGTGAAAGAGAGAAAATGCATGATATAAATATTATTTCCAATAATTTAAATAAAAGGTTAAGTTAATCATAATAATTTGATTTGATGCAGTTACATTCTCTTTTATGGCCTTTCTCCAACAAGTAGGCAACAAGTGGTTTAGTCTGTGTTAGACATTGCAGAACCACATTAGCATAACAGCTGCATAAGAACCAAAGAACCACATTTAAAAAACTCAAAGAATAGACTGAAATGCAGATAATTTTTGGTTGTTAAGATTCTAAACTAGAGATACCTGTTACCATGATTTATTAGTCTACAAGGAGGATAGCCTGGACTGTCCCAGTAAAAGAATTCCACGAATTCTTCATATGGAAAAAGTACCTGAAATAGGTTAAATCCAAACTCTGGTCAGTTCTAAAAGTACATGTGTATTTGTGTTCATAAAAATCCAATTAAGGAAGAAGCGTGTACCTTGTGCCCCGAGTTCCAATCAGATTTTTGGCATACTTCAGAACTAGATAGAGAGATAGGCACATCTAAATACTGCATTTCAACATTTGTGGCTCCAGAATCCTCACTAGAATTTCTGAACAGAGACTCATATGCAGCTTCTTTACATGTTTTGGTTTCTTCCTCAATGTCAGAAACAAGGAATCTGTCATCTGTAGCTACAGAATCCTCACTAGAACTTTTAAACAGAGACTCATACACAGTTCCTTTACATGTCTCGGTTTTTCCCTCCAAGTCAGAAACAAGGAATCTCCCCTCTTCAGGTTCCTGTAGTACAGCTTCAGCAGAACTATAAAAGACGGAACAAGGAGGTAATAACATTCTTATGGGAGAAGCTGCTTCAAATGCACTGGATTCTCCAACATCCTGAAGCTCCTGCAAGACTTTACGACTAGCCTCAGAATTTACCATATCTTGATCCTCATTTCCGCCCTCAAAGTTAGTAACTGAGAGCAACTCCTCTTTTGTCCTGAAAATCTCTGATCTATTATCAGTTCGCAATGAAGCAGGATCCGCACATACAGCAGGAGACACAGTTGTCTTATGACATTCAAGAGGTTGAAGCGGGGTATACTGCTTGCCTTCCGCTTTGACTACGGCATGGTCCTCTTTATTTAGCGATTCAAGAGGATATAAGGATGTTGACCGGGCAGTAATTCTGTTGAAAGCAAAGGCGGCAAGATTATTTGATATCAAGATCCATTCCTCCCAACCTCTATCCAACTTTTTCAAACAATTCCATACTTGAAAATGACTTATAAAATTCAAACTGAAAATAAAACTAAAAAAGGAAAAGACAAACTCAAATATTGCAAAAATTAAAAAGAAAAAAGAAAGACAAGAATTAAAGATAGTAGACACCTACTTTCCCTAGCTTAATTTGTAAAAAGAAATTCATCTGTATTTTCGTTATCATTTTCTACATATGATAATAACTTTAAAAGAATAGCATCACAAGAAATGCAAAAAAGGAGTCTGTTTTGTTACACAATATAGAGGAAAAAATTGAATATAACTCATAAAACAAGTCGTCCATTCACAAAGTCCTGTTACATAAAACATGTAAAATGGGAACTCCATGATTGAGACCAGAAGAGAGGTGTATGTAACAAGATGAAACCTCAGAGGGGGAGAATGTGTAATTCTCCTTAAGAACAGCAATAACAAATTATTTGGTACTATAAAATTCAACTCTCAAAATAAAAAATGCTATAGATTTACTTGAGAAAATCATGGTTAAAGAAAAATTCATTTGACTTTTAAAGTAAAAGGGTTAAGTTTTATTTGCATAGTAAGTGAGCTTTGACAGATCAATTACACCATAGTTGAATGGAGATACCTGCTATATAGGAGCATGTATGCTTCCTGTGAAAGAACCTCATCAATATCCACATTAGAAACCTGAAATAAATTGTCAATTAAGACATGAATATTAGAAAATGAGAGGAAAAAGAAGATGACAAATGCTCGATATGTAGGAAATCATGAATTTCTTGTCATGGAAAGCTCATGAATGTTTAAGTCAAGTGTGAATACATACTTATCAATGACTTGGACAGAAAGAACTTTACTACTTTACCCCAAGTACTTGTATAAGCAATATGCTAGCTTCAACATTATTGCAAAAATGAGACACAGGCTATCGAGTAACAAAGAGTCTCAAAAATGATGTCTATATTGTTGGAAAGGACACACAAACATGCCATGCACCCCAAAAGTGTATGAAGGAACACAGGGTGAAGTTAAGATCTATTCAGTATATTTCTGTTTTGACATATACCGGGGAAGTTTGTCTGTTATATGCATGTTGCCAATTGCATAGAGCCAAATGTCACATGCCGCATCGTCTTACCAAAACAGGATTTTTCTTTTTTGTTTTTGTTGCGGTTTAGACCCATCTATTAAACCATACAAGACCAAACGGATCAACACATAGCCTCTGAAGCTTCATTTTTCCCAAACAGAACACATCCTCAAGGTAAGAAGAGAACACCACTATTGAATCTTTTGGGAGAACACACAAAGTAAAAAAGAGGAGATGAAGCCAGGGAAACAGATGCCTCCTACCTGAGAGTCATCGACTCTATACCAATTCCCACTGAAATCCTTAATGTAGCAGATATAATGACCACTATCTGATGTGTTCAACATATTCACATGAACAATCACTGCATACAGCTTGAAAGAGTCATTGTCATCTCCTGCTTTACTCATGTAAGGATTAAGACATAAACTTTCAGGAAAAATCACCCTCTTATTTAGTTTGCCAGATCCCCCTCTCTGCAAAAATATTTTAGGCCCAATAAGATGATGCTCACACAATGTTTGCAGTTTAACAACTACAACAACAACAAAAAATCTCAACAGAAGAAGATGGGGCAAAGCAAGAGAGAAGCACAATTTTCCAAGAAAGCAAGAAAGGCATAACATGGACTAGAGCAACCAGCACACTGCAGAACTAACTTTGGCACATCTGCAAACTCATAAATAGCTTCAGCTGGACTTTCACGAGACACTTTCTTTTATATGAAGTGTCTTTGCTTTTTGTGTACTATTTTAGTGTTAAAGCAGCTATAGAGCAAAGTTCCATAGAAATCCTCACAAGAGATTCTAGCTGTTATGACTTATTGAAAAGTCATTCCAGTATATGATACATAACTGAAATATGGCACTTACATCACACTTGAATTTCATTAAAAAAGATGAGGAGCTTGAAAAAAACATATTAATAGTCACTTTTCGCCTATGATGTATGAGGAAGGATCAGATTGTGTTCAATAACAAAGATCTGTGGTGTTATTTCCATATGCTATGATTAAGCAAACTGAAAGTTGCACATTCTAAATAGAAACCCCCTAGCAAAATTAGGCCTAATATTCTGCATCCTGGAATAGTTTCGCCAATAGTGAGAAATCCATTAGGTAAGTACTTCTAACTTCAAACTATTATTTGGTGCATACAATAAAGATACCAGAACCTTTGATCAGAAATTATCCATCCATATCACCCAACTATGCTCACTTCTTGTATTCAGGCTTCAACCCTGCCAATTGGTCTCGCTGGTTTATTTATGAAACAAAAAATAAAAGTCTCTTTTAATTTTACACTTGATACTTTTGGTTGCAACTCTCTAGCCATGACAGGGCGAGAAAAAAAAACTATATGTTTAAGGGGTTAATTATTTTAGCTTTTGATCTGCACCTTTTTTTGATCAGGAATGCAATGGCTTTTTGTGCTACAGACTTTTTCCAATAGTTCTTTGTTACTATCCACTTTTTCCCTGGAAGTGAGTACTTCCCCTTTTGATTACACAACCCCTTTGGGGTGCTTTTATTTATTAGCCATGTTCCAGGTTTAGTCTTCATTAATAAACAGCAGCCTACTTGTCTGCTGCATCTGTGCCTTTCAATTTGGCAAATAAAAATCCATTTCACAGAAAGAGAGGAAATAATTCTGGGATCACACATAGGGAAGATGAAAATATTTTCATGTATCCTTTCTTCAATCCTCCGTGATGTTCTGCTTTCCTTAGGCTTGGTACTACAAATCCTCATAAATGACTAAATATCCCCTTGTTTAGTCACGTTAATGGCACAGACCTTCATCTATGCTGAAAAAGTGATACAGATGGTGGTCATTTTTTTCAATCTTTTAATGGCTAACTTTATCCATAAAACTTAGTTATAGGCCAAACAGCTAATATAGACAAACAGGAAATGAGATCAACCTGAAACCTTTTCAAAGCGATTGTTAGGATATTTGGTGCCTCCCGGATCCTTAGGCTCTTCCATGCCTGGACATAATCATTACAACTGCAGGAACATGTCATATGTTAGTGTTAGCCTGTTAGCCCAGGGTAGCAATAACAGAATGGAAACCGAGCGAGGATGCAACGAAAAAACAAGTGAATGAACCTTTAAAATATCATATCAGAGCAAATATAAGTTCAAACAATCAATAACTGAGCAGTAGACAGTTGAGAGAAACATCAAGAGCAACTTGTTGATGTAAGTGTGGACACCACCCAGATATTACAGGCAAGTTACATCTGATCTCCAAAAAAGAATGTTGGTCATGCTTGACTAATTTAATGATTAACATAAGAAGTACTATCAACAAGAAGCTTTGAAAATATATCCCCAAAAAAAGAAGATAAATTGAGGAAGTTCTGGCATAAAAAAAATTCAGATTTTTGCACTAGAAATTAGATCAAACCAGGTGTGACAGAGTGAATCTGCATTTTATGTCCTAGCCACTTAGCCAGTTGTGTTATTAAAACAGATTTACATAAAACTGAGAATAAAAGCAATGATCAGCATTGCAACAACAACATACCCAGTGAAATCCCACTAAAATGATCAGCATTGCATTGGCAGAATATGTACTGATATTTCTTCGCTTGAAGGAATAACCAACTGGTATTTAAAAGTGTAAGTTAAGGTCACAGGTCACCTTTTAGAGAATAAAGTCAGCGTTGAAGAGAAGAAGCTACCTATCACATTTATACTGATTTTCACCATCCATACACTCTTGGGCAGTGAATTGATCTAAGCAATCCTCCAAAGACTTAGCATCCCCGTGAATCTCTATAGTCAGATCCATCATATTCTCAAACTGATTTGTGATATTATCGCATTTTGTACATAAGACCTAAAAATAACAATAGCACATTATGCGAGAAAAGATGGAATGGAGATTGACACTATACAGGAGTGTAAACTCTGTACAGCTTATATGTAGTTTTTTATGAAGCACATATTCATCAATCATCTAAGGCTCAATCCCAAACCAACTCGGGATCAAGTATATGAATCTTCTGTACAAAAAAGCACCATACAGAAATTTGGTTGGCCAATACAACAATTATCATGATGGTATTTTTTTCAATCCTTTTCACATTGAATAACTCTTTTCTCTCATGAATTAAAGATTACCTGAGAGTGAAAGCGACCACCAAAAATATGCTGAATAATAGTTGTTTCCTGAATGCTAAGAGGTACAGCCTTATCTCCATCAAATTCATCAAGGAACACCGATTGCATTGAGTCAACAGCTAGCCTACCAAGCAGGTAACTTTTATTATGACACTTGTTAGAATAGGAATAGGTAAATACAATCCTACTTAGAATAGGAATAGGAATAACAATAGTATATAGAAT
>JBCEWC010000169.1:0-73481 GCA_038996855.1 Solanum aculeatissimum
TATATATATATAGTAGATATTGAATTTTTTTAAGTACTTTACTCTTCATAACTTGAATTTCATAAATAAAAATTCTGACTCCGTCACTAACTTCATAAACTCTCTCTTCCCCCACAAACCCCAAACAAACCCCACCGAAAACATAGAGCAAGAGATCAACACGCAATTAAATCCATCCATCCATCTACTATATAAAACACACACACACACTTACAAAAAACACACATTCCAACTTCAATTTTCTCCATACCAAAACACACACACACACACTTCTAGTTCTCAATTTTTCTTCAAAAATGAAGATTTTGATTTTCCTAATGATGTTTCTAGCTATAATTCTAGTAACACATGGAAACAATAATCTAGTACAAACAACATGCAAGAACACACCAAACTATGAGTTGTGTCTGAAAACTTTGTCTTCAGACAAAAGAAGTGAAACAACAAAGGATATAACAACATTAGCATTAATAATGGTTGATGCTATTAAATCAAAAGCTAATCAAGCTGCTAATATTATTTCAAAACTTAGACATTCTAATCCACCAGCTTCTTGGAAAGATCCTTTGAAGAATTGTGCATTTTCATATAAGGTAATGTTCGTTTTCGTTTTAATTTGCCTGTCTTGTACTTTCTTAATAAAAATTTTGACTCGAATAAGGACCTATGTTTGTCTTTTCTGTGTCAATTTATTTGTCTTTTTCATTTTAATTAATTAATTTTATTTTATTAGTGAAAATTCTGACTCTAATTAAAGAGCAAGGGTTTATTTGTCTTTACATTCTTAGTCCAAATTTAGACTCTTAAGGAAACTAAAAAAATATTTTAATTTTCTTTTTTTTAATTTATTATTTGATATGAAATCATTTATAGTCATACAAATATTTAAGAATTAATTTTAAAAAATCTAAATTTAAAAAAAAAGAATTTCCAAAAAATAATAAATTATATCTAATTAAACAATCTTACATAAATTGAAACGGACAAAGAATATATTTAGATATTTTTTTCAAAAAACATAAGGTCATGTAGAAAAATAATGTCACATAAACCGAAATCTTGAAAACACAACATGTTTAATTTTATGATATAGTTTTTCAAAACAAATAATTTTAACAATTTATAAAGAAATAATGTCACATAAACTGAAATCTCGAGAACATAACATGTTTTAATTTTATTATATGGTTTTCCAAAACAGGTAATTTTAACAGCAAGTATACCAGAAGCAATTGAAGCATTGACAAAAGGTGATCCAAAATTTGCAGAAGATGGAATGGTAGGTTCTTCTGGTGATGCACAAGAATGTGAAGAATATTTTAAATCTATTACTTCTAAATATTTACCACTTTCTAAATTAAATATAGATGTTCATCAACTTTCTGAAGTTGGTAGAGCTATTGTAAGAAATTTATTGTAATGTTTATGTGTCTATAATGTATAATAGTTATTGTTCGTTATTTATTTTTTATTTTTATTGTCTTTACAAATCATCATTTGCTTTCTGTTCTAGTCACATGGTTTCATATATATTATTTTTTGTTTTGGGGATGAGGGTTTGTCGGAAACAACCTCTCTATCGATGAATATATTATCATTGTTGTTCATTTCATAAATTAGTGACATAAATTAGTGACATGTGTAATGAACCCCTTTTTAATTATAAGAACAAATGTATCATGAATATTTGTACAAGATCTGCATACATTTTATCTTCTCTAAAACTCGCTTGTGAGATTTCGCTGAATATGTTATTGTCGTCATCATCATTTCATAAATTAGTGGCATGTGTAATGAATCCCTCTTTAATTATAAGAACAAATGTATCATGAATATTTGTACAAGATCTACGTACATTTTATCCTCTCTAAAATTCGCTTGTGAGATTTTGTTGAATATATTATTGTCGTCGTCATTTCATAAATTAGTGACATGTGTAATGAACCCCTCTTTAATTATAAGAACAAATGTATCATGGATATTTGTACAAGTGTAACACTCTTATCCAATAGTTGTCTATTTCTAGTTAAGTCTCAACTACTATAATTTAATGTGAGCGGTTCGTTTTAATTTGTTTTTCTGATTTAATTTTATTATACCATTTAAGAAAATAAAAATAAATTTTACAAATTAAATAGAAAAATAAGAAAAAAAATTGAAAGGTAGGGAATAAGTGTTATGTATTTCATTTGTTTTATGGTTTTAATTATGTTACAGGAGTGAAAAATCATAATTAAAGAGTTGGTAAAAAAATTGAAAATTATAGGAAATGACTATTATATATTTAAAGATATGTAGAATGTATTAAAAAAAATTTTAATTTTATGATTTTAAACACGTCATTTGTATGAAAAGTTAGAATTAAAAAGTTATTAAAAAAATATTCTTTTTAAAATAAATTAAAAAAATAAGACAAATAAATTAAAATCTAAAAATTGCAAGGATATTATCTATTGAGTTTTGAATGAATATTTATTATAAATTAAATAAATATTTTTTATACAAATACTTAATGACAATCAAATGAATAGATTAAAATATATTTTAAAGACACAAAAATAAGTAAAATGTAGAAAATTAAAAGATAATTATAGTACTTTTTTATATTTTAGATAAGAACATTTTTATTACGTATATATTCCTTTTAAAAAATCATAAAAAATAATTATAATTCCTAATTTAATGCTATACTAAAAATTTTGTGTTTAAGGAACATATATATATATATTTATGGTATGTATATAAATGCTTGATTCTTTTGTGTATTAAAATCTACTAATATTTCACTTAATATTTTAAATATCATAATTTTGTTTTTCCTAATTTATCTTTGACCAAATTCATTACTATCCATATTTATATAAATTTTCAAATTATTTTCAATCCATCCAAATTCGATTCAGACTATTTACCATCTCTATATCCATCCATTGTTTATTTTTTTTCCTAATTTATCTTTGACCAAATCCCTTATTATCCATTTTTATATAAATATTCAAATCATTTTCGATTCATCCAAATTCGATTCAATTTGACTATTTACCATCCCTATATACATCCATTGTTTATTTTTTTTTTCCTAATTTATATTTGACCAAATCCCTTATTATCCATTTTTATATAAATATTCAAATCATTTTCGATTCGTCCAAATTTGATTCAGTTGACCATTTACCACCCCCTATATCCATCCACTATATATAACACACATACACAAACTCTTCTTCGTACAAAAGCTAATTTACATTTAGTTCCTAATTTTCTTCGAAAATGAATATTTTGACTTTTCTAATGATGTTTCTAGCTATAGTGGTAGTAACAAATGGGGCAAACAATCTAGTAGAAACAACATGCAAGAACACACCAAATTATGTGTTGTGTGTGAAAACTTTGTCTTCAGACAAAAGAAGTGAAACAGCAAAGGATGTAACAACATTAGCATTAATAGTAGTTGATGCTATTAAATCTAAAGCTAATCAAGCTTCAAGTACAATTTCAAAACTTAAGCAATCTAATCCTCCTCCTGCTTGGAATGATCCCTTAAAGAAATGTGCATTTTCATATCAGGTATCGTTTCTATTTATTTGTCTTTTTTTTTTCTTTCGTTCGTTTAACAAGAAATGTCTCTTTTCTTTTTCGGCATTGAGGGGGGGGGGGGTCATATCAGGTAAAACAACGATGGTCTCTTTTCCTTTTTGACATTCCTTTATTTGTTGGTTGGGGATCGGATAGTTTGAAACATGCTCTTTTCCTTCTAAAAAATTTCATATCAGGTAAAACAATGACAGTCTCTTTTCCTTGGATTGGGTAGTTTGAAACATGTTCTTTTCCTTTATATAAAACTCATTATTTTCAACTTTTTACGTGACATTCGTAAGAATATCTACAAGATTAAAGAATAAATCTATTCTGTTTTCATATACTTAATGTCAAATTAAAAATAAATAAGTTATAATGGAAAAAATATTCTCTTTTTATTTTGACAAACCCCTCCTCTTGATAATAAATGATACTTTTATATTATATTTTATTATTTTGATAATAAAAGATAATTTTTTTTATTATATGGTTTTATTAACAGGTAATTGTAACACAACTGTTGCCATCAGCCATAGAAGCATTGACAAAAGGTAATCCAAAATTTGCAGAAGATGCAATGGTAGGTTCTTCTGGAGATGCACAAGATTGTGAAAACAATTTCAAGTCTACTAGTAAATCTCCACAACTTTCACAATTAAACAATGATGTTCATCAACTTTCTGATGTTGGTAGAGCTATTATAAGAAATTTATTGTAATAATCTTTAATTATTATATTAAATAAACTAGTTATTTAAGTAAGTTGGCAATCTTTCTTCGTTTGATGAGCTAGTTTTGGAGATGTGAGTGATCGAAAATCTAATTTAACGTGATATTTAAAGTCATGAGCTCAATATTTGTTCATAAATTAATCTTTTTAAGTGTTGTTACAACAACAAAGTCGTGGGGTCTAGGTCATACCGTCTATTGAGATTAGGCAATGCTATCAAAATTCTTCCCCAGATCGTTATGGATGGTTCTAAAAAGATTTTGAGAAATAATTGACTGGAGACTATAGAAATTCTTCTTCAAGTCACTAAGGACGGTTCGATAAAGATTTACAAAAAAATTGATCAAAAGTCATATCACCTAAAAAATTCATGAACTAACACACAAGAAAAATGGAGAAAATCATCTAATTCCTGTTGAGTGGCTTCTAAATGATTGAAAAAGCCATGTGGACCTTACGGACGATTCTGTAAAAGTTTTGCAGAAAAAATGATTGAAAGTTATATCATTAAAAAATTCATGGGCTATCGCTTAATTTCTAATACAAGCTCTAAGTAGAAGTTGTATTGTTTAGACTCTTCGAAAATATGATCAGATGTGTGTCAGATCCTTTGAAAGCTATTCATCTTTTGAGAATCCAACATGAATACAACAACGTACTTCTTTAAAGAGTTAGGTAAGCTCTACGAAAAGTGCTTCGTTTATGGAATTTCCATGCAGAAAGTGAATTCAGAGGAGTGCCTTTCCATCCAATCACGATAAAATTTTCATTCATTTCAAGCGTGAAAGAGTTCTTACCACTAAATTTTTCTACCACGATTTTCGCTTGGTACAACGATGAGTTGCTCATTTTCATCTCCTCCATTCCAAATCGCTTGAAATACTCCCTCCATAACTCAATCGTTACATGTCTAATAGTCCTTTCTTCCCCCTCAGCCGCGATAATGTTCCTTATTCCATGCCACATTACTTCTGATTCCATAGCCATCCTTGTTGATTTGTTATCTTTCATACAGTCTCCGAACAAATCAAAGAAAGCACCGTGATAGAATAGAGCTTCAATGAAACGGTTAACAAAAACAGGAGAATTAAGCTTTGCTTCGATCTCTGCAACAATCATTATACGAGGATTCAAACCTTTGATAAATCCCATCAAGAAATCGAGTCTATCTTGTTGTGTTATCATGCTTGAGAGAAGATAATGCGAGTAAACTACAATGGCTTCCTCAGGATCGATATCTAAATCCTTTCTCTCGAGATCTAGGATATCTTCCACCATAACTATCTTGAAAGAAAATGGAAAGTCGAAGGACTCAGCAAAACACATTAGTCGTTTACCTGTCTCCTCGACATTAGTCTTTGATTGAATATCTAATAATAATGCAGTTACCTTAAGATACTCTATAGGATTTCGAGAGTTTTGTTGATGAGTTGCGAGTGCTTGCATTAGGATTGTCCATTGCACTCCCATTCTGATCTCGAGATCGATTATATGAATCTTTTTCGAGTTCTCTACATTTTCCATTATAGCTTGAATTCCAGCAAATTTCACCACTTGACAAATAGGCAAGTCCTGAACTGCAATCGTGCACACGTTTATGCTCCTTAACAACACCTGAAGATCTCTCACTCCATATATCCCCGAACCTTTCGTGCAATCTTTCCCTCTTTCCCTATCGACTCGTTCACGTAGAGCTTGAGAGAAATAGTACACCAATCTCTCAACAGAGCTCCCTGTTTTGGAACTCAACTTGTCACATTCATTTAGAAGGTTGATGGCGCGATCAAAAAGCTTCTCCCCGACTTTCTCTGCACAAGCAAGAAGACGTTCAACGAGCACCACGCTTCTAGAATCTTCCTCTGGAAGGCTGAACAATGAGCTAGAAAATGGATGATCAAATTCAGTGGATTGAATGAACTTATGTCCACCCAAATGAAGAATTTCCTCTGTGGACAATTTACAAACACTTGGTGTGCACTCACTTTCACTAGTTTGAACAACATCAATTCTTTGCCCCTTTAATTTTCTGAATCCATTTCCAAAGTCTTTCAGTATGTTGAGTGAAGAATTCAATGAATTCCTCGCCTTTTTGTTATCATCTGTTGTTTCTTTAACGTAAACAATTGGTGCTTCATCTTTAATGTCGAAATCCCAATCATCAAATGTAACAATATCTTGTTCGTTTTGTTCTTTCATCTTGTTCGTCTTCTTGATTTTTATGTTCTATAGTATGATTTTATAATTATAGACACTTTGGTGTCATCAATAATCGATATTTTCAATTTCAAGAAAGACAAATCAAGTAACACTAATTTCAATGATATTAGTTGATGTTGTCATTGGTTCATGTGTAGGATTTATACACTTGCAGAAATGACAGTTGAAAAGGACAGTCTGGTGCACTAAGCTTCCGTTGTGCAGAGTTGGGAAAAGGATCGGACCACAAGGTTCTATTGTACACAGTTTTACCTCACCTTTCTGCAGGAGGAAGTCTGTTGTACACAGATATATTGTGTAGATATCTTCTCTGGGCCTTGAGGGATGCTTTGTGCACTAGACTTCCTAAAGCTTCCAACGAGTTAAAAGAGACAACGATAATAAGGCCTCCAACTCTACGTTATACGTCACTGAAACTCAAATTCAGCTTTCATAACATCAATAAACCTACCATTAAAACAATGGGAAATCTCGAGTACACGACAAAGTACCTTGTTATGGTAAAGTTCGATATAAAACACACACAATACTCCGTCTGGTGCGAATTGTAAACATAAAACTGACTATTCTGTCATTCAAAAATGAACTTGAAAAAGCCTTTTATCTTCTGCATAAGTCCACTTTTAGGTGTATTTTTCTTAACTACTTTAGCCTTTGATGATGCATTTTCCCTTTTCCTTTTCTTAGCTGGCTCCTTTGCTTTCTCCACCTGATTCGCGTTGCTTAACTTCTTCAAAGCACTCTCTAAGTCCACAAACATTTTCCTCGAATTCTTCTGAAACTGAACAGAGGTATGAACGCGAGACGATGACTTGATATCTCCTTGATACTGTCCTGCAGTTGCCTTTCCACTACCATATGCGTTAAGAGATGCCAATATGAACTCTCCACGTTCACGAAAATGTTGATGAACAAATCCTTCAAAGTTCTTTGGAGGCGTACGAATATGACATAGCATAGTTTTACATGACATAATGAGCACTTGATCATTATAAGCTAAAGATGCCTTCAACCAACTCTCAGACTTGATATGTATTTCGCGACCAGGCTCGTTGAAGTAAGGTTGAGCGTTGAGTACTAGTCCCTGGATTGAAACGAGAAGTTGAAGAATCGTTGAATTTGTAGGTCTCCATCTTTCCTTCTTGGTTCCATTCCAAGTGTTGACGAGGCTCAAGCAAACGAATCCATTAGAATAAAGATTAGGATTCATATGAAATCCGCGAGACAAATAGTGAATATTTGGAGGATGCTTTGGATAATCTGAAGGAAACACAATGTCAAAGAAGAAGAGTCCATCGTGATATGGAGTCCCCCGGGCACCAACAATCACTGCTCGTAGAAGATCTATACGCGACTCATAAGTTCGAATATAAATGGATTCAGGGAGATTTTTCTCAAGGATTTTCCATTCTTTCATGATGCATCTGTAGGTAGAAGTGTGTGTATCATTGAAGCACTTTTTTGCCTTGTTGGATTGGTTTGAATTGATGTAATAGTGATCTGATTCATCTGATACAACATCAAAATGTGGGAACTTGATAGTTTTATCCCAGTTTTCGCCCTCATCTGCTAAGAAAATAACAACAAATGGAGTCAGCGAGGGTAGAGTATACGCAGACTTTACCCCCACCCCTACCTTTGAGAACGTATAGAGGTTGTTTCCTAAAGAAATTCGGTTGGAGCAAAGCAATAGCAACAAATATAAACAACATCTAACAAATAATGCATCCTAAATTACATTGGTAGCATATATAGATAGACATTTAAATTTAGCCTCGATATTATCTAGACGCACCTCAACTCGTTTCCACCGTGTCAGTTGAACAATGCGACTTACAAAATGATCAACTAGACACCTCTAAAGTTTATGTTCCATGTCACGAAACACGATGGGACGAGTTGAGGCCATGTATATATGTGTATTCTCAAAATTGGAGTGTTCAATTATCAGTCGAAACTAAGTTAAGATGGCATTTATGCATTTATATGGAGTTTAACATTTACTATAAACAAGCCGATCGATCATCGAACAACAAAAATTGTTTTCAATAGACCCTCGACTCAAGTATAACATTCTAAAGCAAATTTGAAAAGGAAATACAATAGTGTATAAGTATAATGTAGAACAGAACAGTAACAACAACAAACTAAACAAGATGCAATCGAAGGATTAGATAATAAGAGTAATAGTAATAATATGAGTAGAAAGACTATTTGTGCTCGACTACCGACTAGCCTTCTACCCTAATCCCGATCGATCATTGAACATGAAGCAAAATTCTGAAAATTTCCCAAAAAAAAAAATCCCCAAAAACAACAAAGAGAAAATTTAAGTGTTGCAACACGATATACATAAAAAAAAAATTAGCTGAATATTTTCCAATAATTTTCATGATCTTTTCTAATAATATCTCATTTATATATTATTTATTTAATTTATTTTGCCTTAAAACTCTTTAAAAAAAAAAAAGTCATTGACGGGATCTAAAGATATATTAAAAAAAAAAAGGTGAACATGCGAAGAATTCAAGAGATCGAATTCAACTTATAATATACATATAAAAAAAACGCTTTCAACACTATCTACCACATTCCAATGAGAATTCAGATGAACTCGACCCCCTAAATCCATCCCCCACCAACCTATCATCGACTCCAACTCGTTTAAGATTAAAGCTACGTAGTCAATTAATTGTCCAAAAAATATTAAAAAATACCTGAAATAGTAGCCATACTTGTTCTTCTTTCTTCTTCAATAAACTAATATTAAAGACTAATAATAATAATAATTATTATTATTAAATTAGTTTTATTCTATATATATAGAGTCCTTGTTGTTCTAGGTGAACTATATATGGGACTTTAGAAATCCTACTAAATATAAAACTCTTCGACTTATGCAAGAATTTATTATGTACATAAATATTTCAATTTATTATAGTCAAATTTCTCTCTAACGATATATCGTCAAATTTTTCTATAACAATGTAATTAATTATCATGTCTAACTATTACATCTATAACGACTGATTGTTATACCCTTATAATAATATTTGAATATTTTATATTTTAATCGTGCAAATAATGTGTCAATCTAATATAATCAAACTTCTCTGTAACAACATAGTTTGCTTCGAAATTTTTAAGTTATTATAATGACCAGCTATTATATCCCTTAACAACATTTGTTATTTCAAATATAAAATCAAGGGAATCTATTTATTTTTTTAATGTTATAAAAATATTGTACAAAATTATTTATTTTTAAATTAGACAATTATGATTATTTTTTTTATGGACAAATTTAGCAACAATAAAATAACCATTAAAATTAATTTCCAACTTTTTATATTAAACAATATATTTTATCTCAACCACAAATAGAGTCCTTGGAGGTCCTCCAACATAGAAAGAAACAATTAAGTTTTACCAACTAATTTAACCCAAAAAAATTTATTTAAAACTCTTTTAAAAATTAATTATGTTCTTATTTTTCTTTTAAAAAATTCTTCAAGATGAAAATTAATATTGTTACATTTTTTTGGGTGATTTTCCTTGTTATATATGTCATTTTCTTGGATTTTATTCATGGTGTATCTGTGAAAAATGTGATTGATTCTCCATTATTAACACAAAAAATTGGCACTAATCACACAATTATTGTTGATATTAATGGACAAGGAAATTTTAAATCTATTCAAGCTGCAATTAATTCAGTTCCAGATGGAAATTCTAATTGGGTCATTATTCATGTTAGAAAAGGGACATACAGGTAATTTTTCGATCCACATCGCAAAAGAATAGTCATTGTCGTAGAGTTTTAAATTTTAACCTTTGGAAAAATAAAAGTTTTCTCATTTCTTGGGAGTGTATTTTCTTTTTTATTTTGATAGTAGTGGTATCTGATTCAGATAATTTATGTGTTATTGTTATTATTTTATTGAGTACTTGTGACTATGTTAATGAGGTCCTGACGGAGGGCAGGTGTAACGTCTAAAGAAGATATGTACATTACATCTTAGGTGAATCTCACATCGAAATGAGAGAGTTCAGAATCAATTGTTCAGACGTATTTTGTGTTAATACCCAAATGGGCAAAAATCCTTGAGGCCTTATGGCTAGTGCCTCAAGGGGTCGTTTGGTGCGAGAGATAAAAAAAAAAAATTATAAAATTTTGGCTTCTTGTTTCGTTGCCAAATTTGGATTAACTATAGCGATGGGATAAGTTATCATATAGCTAATCACAAAATAACTAATCCTGAAACAAGTTGTTACCGACCAAACGACCCCTAATAGTTGGACCAGGAACATTACAAAAGCATAATAATTTCACAAATATTTATTTCTGAATTCATAGTCGTCTCTCTATATTGAATCCGTCAAATTTAAATTTTATCGCCATCTCAATTATTATTTTTTAATTATAAACAATGATTTTTTTTAATTTTTTTTATATATATTTTGCAGAGAAAAAGTGTATATACCACCAAAAAAAACCTACATTTTTATGAGAGGCAATGGAAAAGGAAGAACATCAATTGTATGGTCAGAAAGTTCCATTGATGCCACCAAATCTTCTACTTTGAAAGTTGAAGCTCCTAATTTTATTGCCTTTGGAATTAGCTTTAAGGTATATTACTTTGTATTCACGCAGGATTCGAGGAAGGATCGTATCTTAAAGAGTGTGATATAGATAATTTATTCTACTACAAGCATTAGTGACTGTTTCCACGACTCGAATCTGTGATCTATAGGTCACACAGAGATAATTCCATAGTTCTTTTGGTCCTTTTCCATAGTTTACGAACTCTGATTGACCTGAAATTTATCTGAATCTAATCTTGACTTGTCTAGATATGTATACATAGTTCCATTGACTTTTTTTTTTTTTTTTTTTTGTAGAATCAAGCACTTAATGGAGTAACTTCAACTTCACAAAACCAAACATCAGTAGCAGCATTGGTGGGAGCAGACAAAGTTGCATTTTATCATTGTGGATTTTTGAGTACTCACAACACACTTTTTGACTACAAAGGAAGACATTATTATGAGGATTGTTACATTCAAGGTTCATTAGACTTCATATTTGGAAGTGGTCAATCCTTATTTCAAGTGAGTTTTAATTTTTATGCATCAATATAAACTATAGTATTAATATATACGATCGAGTTACTTATCTGAATCGACTCAAGATAAGTGATACTAATAGTGAGAAAAAGTCGTTACACTTGAATAGCGTAATACTTAGTACAAATTAATTATCTGTTATAACAGGTAAAGATGATAAGATTGTATAAACTCATTTTAATGTGACTTAATTTGTAGGTAACTCTCTAAAATAAGTGGAACTATTTCCTTACAAATATAAGATGGACAACTGGTTACAACAAGTTAAAATATACTGATATAAGAGTATTTTAACATGTTAAAAATTGATAACTCGCTTTATTTTCTAGGCTACCTATACATTTTCTTTCATATGACTTGATAGTATTACAAGAGGTTAATTACGCTATCAATGTTTAAAAGTTAAATTCGTTTAAAATACAATCGTGATAAATGATGCTTCCTTTTTTTTTTTCAGAATTGTGAGATATTTGTAGTTGCAGATAGAAGAGTTGATATTCATGGTTCAGTGACAGCACAAAGTAGATATAGTGACAAAGAAAATAGTGGATTTGTGTTTGTTGAAGGAAAAGTGTATGGAGTTGGAGGTGTGTATTTGGGAAGAGCTAAAGGGTCTTATTCAAGGGTTATTTTTGCAAAAACTTATTTTTCTAAGACAATTGTACCTCAAGGATGGACCAATTGGAGCTCTCCAGGATCAACAGAGTAAGACAACTTCTTTTCGTACTTGATTTTGATACATTTTACTTGAGTCGACAGTCTATTAAAAATGGTTTTTCTACTTTCATAAGGTAGAGGTGTCCTTGTGGATTACACTAGGTATGTTATTGTTGTTGTAGCTACGTACGCCTATTGAAATCGAGAATTTGGATCAGATTAATAAAATTGTGATCATGAAATGACAGATCTAGATTGTTGGCATACGTAATTTTCCATGAGTTGCTAATGTAATGGCTTATCGAGTACTTCGCTTGCAACCATGTTGATCAAAATTATAACTAGGTTTAATGACTTGACCGGCCATTAAAACTGATCCTATTATAAAATTCGCTTACCTTATGATCGATATTCAATTCCCCTTATATTTATAGGCGTATTTCTGAAAGATGTCTATAGAGATAGTGGTACTTCATACATAACTATACTTGATTCAGAGGATTGTAATAGCTTGATTTACTAGGTTTACGGTTGGAGCTAGCTTGTGTCAAGGGGTTCAGTAAATCCTCATCATCAGAAAATGATTAAAAAGACAAACACACACAAAAAAAAATAATCAAAAATTGCTTTGACATTTGAGTCCCCTTTTAGAAATTTCTGACTCCATCGTCATTGACGAGTGAAATAAGTTCACATCAAGTTTAAATTTTGAATCTGACTCATTCGAATTTGTGTATCACAGGAATTTATATCATGGTGAGTACAAGTGTCATGGACCAGGGGCAGCCATAGAAGGTAGATCTCCATGGTCAAAACAACTCAATGACAAAGAAGCCATGGCATTCACCTCCATTGAATTTATCCAAGGCAAACAATGGCTTCTAGCATGGATTTAATTAAATTTAAATCATATATATATATATATGAAGATTAATTAGAATTATACATATATAGTAGTATTAGCTATGAAGTGCATCTCTTAATTGTAATTTATGATGCCTCTAGCTAAACACATTTTTGCATATTGAAATTGTTAATAAGTATTATGAGTTTAATTATTGATAGTTTGAAAGTTTTGTAACACTATGGGTGAATATAAGTTTGAATCCTTAAATTAGATGAGTTTGTTATGCTCGAAAAAATTATAACAAGTAGCACGTGCAATATCAGTCATTTAAATAAAAATTTTAAATCTTTTGTATCAAAATTGTGTATATCCATCATAACACTCACCCACTAGTATTTTATCAATAATTTGTACCAAGACTATATGGACTATTGATTTAACAACCACAAGGTACATTTCACGCTTATGAGTTACTATTACTATTCAAGCAGACACTCAAAATTAGGAAGATAAATCACCTAGTGAGTTGTCGAGCTATAACCAATTGCATTTTCATTATAATATTACATAACGATAATTACTTAAACATATTTATATATCGGACAAAAGAACCAAGGGTTGAACGTATCGAGTTTTATCATAGTTACTTGAAATGCATTTGAATAATGACTCGTACGATATGACTTGTGAAAAAAAATTAAAATTATCTTTTTGGTTCTTATAAAGAAACAGATCAAGAAGGTTCAATTGGCTGAAATGAATTTCTAGATTCACATATTTATCGTTATCAAGTACGTAAAAAGAATAAAATTCTTGTTGGCGATTATTTATGATCAAAAAATGATCCATCAAGTTATTATTGTACAAATTTCTTAGACGGGACAAAATTTAAAACATCGACATTAAATGATCCTATTTGTGCAAATCTCTCTTCAAGCCCAAGCCCAATACCAAGTCAGGCCCAAGCCCATAACAAAATTCTTTAGGGCTCCAATTAACAATTTACAATTTAGTAAAAACCTCTGAAACGGAAACGGAATCGGAGTCGGAGCTGAGAGAGAAAGCAACAATGGAGGCCGGAGACGAAGCACTTGAGATGGTTGATTCAAAGGACTTGCAGCAGCAAAGCAAAGCTCTTGATAAGCTCACTGACCATGTCGAAGATCGTCAGCTCGATTCATCTCGTGTTCAAACGGTACCGTTTTTTCCATATTCCTTTCATATTTCACATGAATCTATGAAATTCTGAATTTGCTTCACTTTTTTTGTCATTTTAATGCTGAAAATTTGTTTATTTTAGGCTATGGCTTCAATTTATGCATCTAAGGAAGCTGATCTTCAAGCTATGAGAATGAGGTTTGTGAGTTTTTGCTTATGAATATGAATGTTTTTTCGATGGTATTACTGATTGAGGAGTTGGAAATAGATTTTTTTTTTCATTTAACTGCATTTTTTTCAAATGTATTTGTAACTATTAAGAGGTTGCTAGTGGTAATAGTTTTGTTATGCAGCTTCTAAAAAGTTAATTTTGTTCATAAAAATTGATGCTGTGAAAACTAGACTGTATATTAATATACAAACTAGGTGAGGCTTGCTTTTCTTCCTTATATTTGAATCTAAGTGAAGATAAGGGAGCTCTAGTATTGCTATTTGGGGAGTTGAATAGTTATTTCTTGAGCCAAGGATCTATTGACAATAGTCTCTATACCTCAGAGGTCTGCATACACACTATCCTCCCTGGACTCCATTTTGTGGGATTATACTGAGTATGTAGTTGTTGTTGATACAGATTCGTTATTTGAATTATTTTTAATCTAGTCTATAACCATGTAAATTTTAACTAACAAGAATTAAGAAATCGATGCACTTGTAAAATAGGCTGTTGCTTTACTTGCTGTGTTGAAGGAAGTTGATATTCAGCTTTGTATTCTTTTCGTCTCTTTTTCTTTTTGGCTTTTTAAGTCTTGGTAGTTGGAAAGTTGATGGATGGATTTGACTTTAGTACTCTGTCACTCTGAAGGAATGACATGGTTTAGAATACGGACGTTAAATCATTGAAACTTCAATGTGAATTCAGAAGTTATTTCCTCATTTTTCAAATAAGATTACATACGTAGACAACTAGACATTATGATAGATTATTATAATTTTTATAACTTCTTTGAGATATTTGAGACTTGTTTCTAAAAATTGTAAATACAAAAGAAATTGCTTGGGTCTATCGGAATCAGACTCTCTACGATAAGGTAGGGGTAAGGTTGTGTACAGACCACCCTCCCTAAGATTACATTAGGTATGTTGTTCAAAAGAAAATTGTTTGACAGAGAGCATCTAATTATATTTAATATGATTGTTGTACTCATAAATCTCTTTTGTTGATCTTATCCATAATTCTTGTTTGGTTATATGAAAGGTGTTTGTACTGAGCAATTAGTTGAATTCGTTGCTTCAAGAAAGTTGATAAGTGTTTTGATTGATTGCTAACACGAAGTTGCATTTCTTTAGCTTTCAAATCCTTGCCCGAAATTTGGGAAGCATTGCTTGTGAACTCCAATTTGGGTAAACCTTGTCTGATTGTGAAATGAGTTTGAAGTCCACAAGTTTTTAGATACCTTCACTTAGTTGATGTGTGCAAGGAACTCTTAGTTTGTCCAAATTAAATAATTGAATTGATTTGGTATGTCTTCACATGCTTATTTTACGTGCATCGAAGGGAAATGAGGAGCTATTCAATTATGGAAATCAACAACAACAACATATCCAGTGGAATCCCATAAGTGGGGTGTGGGGAGGGCAAAATGTACGCAGACCTTACCATTACCTCATAGAGATAGAGAGGTTGTTTCGAGGAAATCAAATAACAAAATAGTGAATATGAGTTCATTGATTTCAAATACGAAAATGATAGTGGCAGTATGATAGAGTGGATTTGTTGCCATTATCCACCAAGATTTATTAGTACTATTGCCTCTAGGATTTGCAAAGCAAAAAAGCTAATATGAAACTACACCTGACACCACTTTTTACATTCATATTAACATCGATGTTACCTTTCAATGTGTGTATTGGCTCTTGAACCTCTTTCAGTGTATTTTGGCTGTTTTGATAATGTCTAATGCTTCCTGTTAAGTCTCATAATCCTTTATAAATAAGATGACATCAAGATATTGTCTCTCTATTACAGGGAAAAAGAACTAGCTGCTGTTAAGATTAATGCTGCTGATGTTGATATAATTGCAAACGAACTAGAGGTCAGATTCCTCTTACATCTACACGCGTTGTTTGTGTTGGTTTATTTTAGATCTCTCATGTTGTTTTCGATTGTTGAATATAGGTGGACAAGAAGGTTGCTGAAAGGACTCTGAGAGAGCATAAAGGTGATGCTGTAGCTGCAATACGGCATTTGCTCAACTAGTAGAACTACTACTGCGCTTTGGTCTCAAGCAAATTGGGGTCGACTATATGAATACTACCGGGGATATTTTCTTTCCTTCGATTTTGAAATGTACTTGCAAAGAAACTATTAAGTGTTCAAGCTATAAATGTAACTTTGATCTGTTGACTTTGCCTGAAGTGAAAAATTAAGACTTCGATTGGTGAGCAAGTTTGGGTGAAATCCTGGTTATTTTAGGACTCATTATTGAGGTCACCCATTTTCCATGTCTTATATTCAACTCTTAGAATAGAACCATGGTGATATGTTGTAAAGTATATGTGAAATTATCGGACAATACAGTCTAGCGATCAATAAAGTGGGTCAATAACTTACATAAGTTGAATATTTATGTGTTCTATGCTGGATAGAATGTAGAATAAGAATATGAGTATTAGCTACACCTTGATTGAAAGGTATGCATAACAAACCAAACAATTAACAAGAGATGACCCAACATTATTATTTCTTGCATAAATGATTTATGCACTATTAATACGTACATGCGTACATAACTTGTCTTCAAACCAAACGACTCGTGATTTTATGCATCTTCATTAGCTAAAGTTAGATGGCAGGTATCTCATGAAATAGTTGAAGTATACTCTGAGTGGATGAGACTCAACCTTACTTCAAACTTCAATGGAGACTTCAAATTCAAAATTGCCCTCAAAGGAGAAACAGTAAAAGAAGAAAATAGCTTCTAAGACTTGCAACAAACTACCTTGAAAGCAAATTTATACAAATATTTGAATGTTGTAACCTTTTAAAGCCACAACGATTCGAAGACGAATTCACTTCACGCGATAATATACCAATTAAAACTGTGAATTCATCGAACAAGAATCATGTTAAGACTCACACAGGGCAGTAAATGACAAGTACCACTGGACTCAAATAAAGGCAGCTGCTTTTTTTCTTTGTAATGAATTGACTGCAAGCCTAACATTTAGCCTCTGAAAGTAGGGATCCGACAACACAAGCAGTTCGTGAGCTCTGACTGACCAACTTGCACGCGACAGCCATACAATCTTGAACGGTTAGCAATCAGCTGATGAAACTCAACCACATAAGCCTACTAGTTGTGTTTACTGTTCTTTCTGGCTGCTATCTCCTGCAGTGCTACGTGTTGCCTGTGCCTGAATAACATACTGCCTCTGCAGATCCTTAAGTTTCTCCACCAACTCTTGGAATGAAGGACGAGATTGTGGCTCACTGAGTTGGACAAAACATAAAAAGTTGCATATCAGCTCATTTCAGAATAATGACGAGTAGGCCTCAATCTCAAGCAAGTTGGAGTCATGACTCTCCATTTATGCAGCTCAGTTTAAAAGATGTGTAAAACTAATGTGATTCAAAGCAAAATGGTTGCCAGGGCAGATGCTTTGCCACTGCAGTCATAATGCTCGGGAGGCGGAACAATGTTTTCTAAATTAGTCAGAGAATCAAAGTAAGCTGACAATACTAATTAGTCCCTTGTCAAAAAGATGCACTTAACTCCAACATCCTTTTTTTTTTTTTTGATTTGCACCGGGTGTCCGAGTCTCTTAGAGCCCCGACTAATCCCGGGGGTGCACAGGCCCTCGGCAAGGAGTTTCCGCAAGTGCACCACCATCCTTTTCCTAAAGAGGTTTCACTCTAAAAGATCTTATTATGTCCAGGTTACAGATTGCTCATTAACAAAGATACTGAATATGTTTCGATGTCCTCTCAGTCTGGTTTGCTAAAGACAAGTCTATTATCACTTCAGAATAAATTTGAATTCAAAGGCAATAGGCCTTGGAAGTTCCAAATAATAATAAGAAGAATTCATGACATGTTTTTGACATGGCAAGATCATTCCGGATAACGCTTGCATCTGCTGGCACAGAGTTAGCCGATATGTCTTCCTCTTAAGGCTATTTGCTTCAACAAAACAAATTATGATGACAACAAGAATGAAGATGCAAACCTGAGCCAACAACTCTCGATAATAGAAGCCAACTGTGGATGAACATCCTTTGGGATATCTAGCCGTTGATTCATGAATCCTACAGCTCCAATCACCTGTAATCAACTCCAAGAAGTTGTTCTTTTTATACCAGTATATGATGAGAAGCAATCCAATATTATCTTTTACTTTTGAGTTAATGGTCAGAAACACATCTGAAGTGTCATGTTTTTGCGGTTTCCTACATGAACTATCAGGTGTTCACTTTTCCTACCTAAACTATCACCAACTATTTTACAAACACACCTCAATTATCAGTTCATCAGTTGTTCCCTCTTCCTACCTGAAATATCACCATCGTTCAGGTAGGAAAAAGGAACAATCGGTAGTTGAAGTGTGTTTTGAGAATAAATTGGTGGCAGTTCATGCAGGAAAAGTAAAAATGAACACCTGATCAAGCAGGAAACTCGCAAAAACGTGTTCTGGTGTATTTTTGACTGTTACCTCTTTACTTTTCTTATGCGTGAGGACTGAGGAGTTGGGGGTGGGGTGGATTCGGGTTTCACCAACTTGAGCCAGATAACTGAATATGGTGGAATGTTGCTCATGTGAAATTTCAGTTAGAATAAAAATACCTGCATTGTGTTGAGGTGATCCCAAGGGATTTTCTCAGTGGCGAATTCCCATAGTATCACTCCAAAACTGTACACATCAGACCTAAATGCACATTCAGAGAAGGATTAATATCTTTTAAATATTCAGAAATCTGCATAAAATGCATATTATCTCAGAGTTGGCATACTTTTCATCTGAAGGTTCGTTGCGAAGAACTTCTGGAGCCATCCATTGTGGCTGCATGAAAATTATTGTAGGAAGTCAGATAGTCACATGAATTTCCAACACCATAAATGATTTAAAATAACTCATACTGATAGATTAAGAAAGAGAGATCCTGAGTTCAAGCTGAATACCGTTCCTTTACCCGTCTTTGTTGCTAGGTATGTTTCATGTTTAAGACGTGACAGACCAAAGTCCCCAACCTAGCAATATTTGCATGGTGAGAATTTATTTCAACATATTAAAGGCTCTTCTTTAGTAATAGACAATTAGACATTCAGACAACTGGTAATAAAGAGAAGAAATGACAGTCAAATGAACTGAAGCCAAACCTTAACAGTCCAATTCTTGTCCACAAGAAGATTTGAAGACTTCAAGTCACGATGAACTATAGGAGGGGTAAGATGATGAAGATAATTCATGCCACGAGCCTGAGAGAAGCAGCAAAAGAAACATGATAGGTAGCCTAAAGGAGTAATGCTGGTAGCTCTAAATATCTCAGATAAGAGTTATTATATTACTAATAGAAAGAATTTGGCGATCAGCTATACATGAAGGAAAAGATAACCAAAAAAACAGATATGCCAAATGCAAATTCAGTAAAATTAATGGATGTTCTTCTTGGTAATAGTTAATATAACAGGTAATACAGATCTCCTAGGAACTTACTACGTCTAAAGCCATGTGGATTCGTCGTCTCCATTCTAATTTGGATGCATTCCTCTGTAATAGCCTGAACAAACTTCCCCTGCAATAATGGAAAAGGTGAAATGGTTCATCAGTCGCACATGAAAAATTCTGATACAGTCACAAAGAATAAGTGCAAAACAAACTGAACAGGTTATTCAGCATGAAGAAGGAAAAGGATGTACCGTGGCATGAATTCCGTGACAATGCAGAGGCGTTGCGGTGAAGTAACTGCACCCATGAATAGAAGAATATTTGGATGTCGAAGTCTTTTCATAAGGGAGATCTTCAAAAAGAAAGTAAAGCATAAGGCCGGTCAGAGACGCTTCTGGTCCTAGCATAATGTTAGTAACCATATTTGAATTACAAAGTAAAAAAGGATTAAGCTCAAGTCTCTATGCACTAATATCAGGCACAAAAACATTTTCCAAGACATACTATGAATGAGTCATTTCATTGTAGAACTATTTTCTTTGGCAAGTAATCCTCCGTACAAAATCAGATAATATTTGCCTATTTGGGAGTAGACATAGGGACTCCAACCCAAAGTTGATCTAATTAATAGAATACAAAAGATAGATTCAGAACCAGGGATGTCTAAATTGTGATTTTCCAGAGAACCAAGACTCAAGCAAGAATAGAACTCCAATATATAAAGTTCTCGATTTGGTTCTTGATTAAGTGCATAGGACTTCAAAAGTGATGCAGCACATAAAGGAAGGGATGGAGGACTTTGATTCACTATTAGCATTTTAATAAATTTCATCACTTACTAATGTGGAAGGTCAGATAGTCACATGAGTGGATCCTATTGTGATAGTTTCTAACGAATTGTTTTAGACACATTTAGTTCGCATCATTTGCAGATTACTCTTCACATTGGTCCTGCATCAACTGGAACTGATTACATTAGAAAGTTCAATTTTTGAGAAGTCACAGTGACGAAGAGCATACATTGCTGGTGAAGTTTGACCTTGATTCACTGACCTCATTAAAGACTACAATATTATGGAAATTTCTATGGAAAATGTGGAAAGACTGCCATATAGTTTAATCCTTTAGAAAAAAACATTATTCAATCAGGAAAAGAAAAAGAAAAGGCATTTCATAACATATTTACGACAAACAGACTTACCTCCTGTTTGAAGGAATATATCACTTCATCAGAATATTCTTGCTTGGTGAACACTTTAACAGCGACATCCTGCACGGCAAAAACATCATTATGTACAAAGGGAACCAGCACAGTCACCCTTTCCTGGGTGTTCCCTTCCAGAATGATTGCTAGTAGATCTAACTTTCAAGTGTTGAAACTGTGTTGAGGAACCTCAAGTAATATACAACACTAAATACTGGCTTAGAGAAATTTTCAACTTTGACATCATCCATATGATTATGATATGACCAAGAAGCCAGTTTTGTTTACTGTGTTACAGACTATAAGCATAAGCTCCTGGAGTAAATGATAACTCACAGATGCTTAATGATACTTGCCGAATAATTGCTTAGGACATTCTGTCTCCAGGAAGTTTAACGAACAGAAGAGGCAAAGAACTTACTGATCCATACCACAGCCCATGATAAACAGTTCCACAAGATCCTGAAGAAACATAGATAAAAGAAAAAGTGAGAAATGAAGAAGTAAAAGGAAAAATGATAACAACTGTCAGATACATAAGAGTATCCTAGCTATAAAGCTGGTATGGATTATTTGTTGCAGGTTTAATGTTTTAGGCTTTCAGCTTCAGAGAAGATATGCAAAGGTTCAAGTGCAATTGACTAATAACTTCTGATTATTATGCATAACAGAAGCATATGTAATGGCTGGAAAGTAGGAACCAAAAGTAAACTACATCCTCGTCTGTTACCAAAGATTCTATGATCAAGTTTGGAATAACTACTAGACTTGTTTTGTATCATTTCACCTGTAAAAGATATTCCCCGTACCTTCTCCAATCTGTTCTCCAATAGTTAAGTCCTCCCACAAGATTTCGTAATCCAGGCAGTCAGTGTCCATGTCCACCTTGTTAACAGCACTACTGCTGGTGCTTCCATAGCTACTAGCACTGCTTGTGCTGTTGATATTAAATGAAGACCAGGATCCTGGAGCTTCATTAGTGGTTGTTCGGTAAGTTTCAATAACCTGATTGTCTGGTTTAAATGTATTAGAACTGTTGGTGTGATTTGACTCATTCTCTTGATTATTGTTTAGCCAAGGCCACACAGATCGGGTAGTTCTTGACTCTGACGCTTCTCGCTCATTGCCTTTCCATGGCCATGATAAGCTATTCTTTGCCATCCACGCCTCTGCCTTCGAGGTAATAATCTTAGAAATCCCTTGTTTTCCCTCACTCTCATCCCCAGAATGCTCCACTTTTACAAGATTAGAGAATACTCCAAAAGGAGAAGGGTGAGCATCTCCCCTAGGCGTACTCGCTCCGCTTGAATTTGCATCCTCCCTGTGATCTGAGAGAGCTGCATCAGAAAATCCATGATCAGAATAATGACTATCTCCACTTCCACCTTCGCGAAGAATGCCGCTCTCTCCTGTCTTTATTTTTGACTTAACCTTATTGCTCACCTTTGACGCCTATTATGACAGTAAGAAAACATACAGAAGACAGTAAGAGAATATAAAGAAAGCAAAAGAAAACCAGAAAACTACACAAACAAAGACAGCACTGACCAAATTAGATATTTTGGAGGCAATGGCAGCTTGCAGGGGCTGCTGGGGATCAGGTCCAAGTTTGGAAGAAGCAAGGGTTCTGGCTCTAAATTTTGTATCAGCTTCCAACTGCTTTGCTCCCATAGACATAAGCCCTGATTCTTGGAAAGGCCTCATATCACTTGATATACAAATAACACCAAGCAAAGTACCATCATCGTCATAAAAAGGGGTATCGGTAGCAACGACTAGGAATCTGTCTCCTTGCTTATTCTTAACTGGAAACTGTCCAGTCCAACTCTCACCTCGTATCACTCGGTGTACAATGTTATTAGCAGCATCATGATCCCGAGCATCTGTTAGGAGTTCAATGAGATCTTTTCCCAGAGCTTCTGCAGCAGAATAACCATATAGTTTTTCAGCAGTTCGATTCCTGTGCAACAACGGCTCAAATTACACTCCTATTTTAGTAACATTAACAAACATCAATTGAAGTCTAACTAAGGATAAATAAAATGGTCTTACATATTTGCACAAAGATTTTAGTGTTCATCACAACAACCATGGACTATCCAACTTAAAAATAAGGCATACATAAACAAACACTCAAACTTGGTCTTAGCTAGTAAGTAAGCACTCCAACTTTGAAAGTGAATAGCTAGACATCTCAACTTGATTTCAGCTAGCAACTAAACACTCCAACTTGTCCCTATTGTCTCATGGGCACCCAACGCTAATATGGCACACAAATTTTGGAGGTGTCCAGATGATCATTTTGTAAAGTGTTCAACTGACATCGTGGAGAGGAGTTGAGGTATCTAGATGTGCAACCTCAAAGTTAGTGTGCTTACTTGTCAGAGGCTAAGTTTGAGTGTTTATTAATGTATTATACCTAAAAATAAGCTCAAACTCACAAGCTCAATCTCTATTACCCAAGTACTATAACGAACGGAAGAATAAAATAAGAATGGAAAAGATAAGAAGTCCCTTTCAATTTGCTCACCAGTAAATTATTTGACCATTGAGATCAAGAATATGCACTGCTTGTCCCATTGATTGCAATATATTCAAATACTGTCTATCAGTAAATTTCACTGCAGCAGGGCCTCCTCGACCAATACTACTACTGTCTCCCTCACCCTTACTACTACTCTCTCTTTGCAATGGTGACGAATGCCGAAAGGAAGTTGACCCCCTTTTCCACACAGCAGCAGAACCACCATCAAATCCACCACCAGCTCGAATACGAGGTGGTCTCTGTGGTGATATAGAATGTGACCTTTGTCTTTGTGTTCTATGATCATCAGAAATCATAAGCTTAGACATCTCCTGCTTCAATTGAGCATGTCCTGCCTCCAATTCTTGAATCTTCTTTAGCAGCTCCTCAGCTGGTGGTGTTGACCCTTGAGCTGCTGATGCTGCTGTTGTATTATCCATTTCAGTTTCAAGATTAATCAAAAACCCCTCTTCACCAGTTTGACTTTCTTCCCCACCTCTATCACTAGTTTCACTGAAACCCCACTATATATCTGCAAATTTGAAATGCACTTCTAGCTGAAAAAATGAAGAAAATAGTTACCCTTTGAGTTCAAGAATCCACCTTTTCAGCTCAGGAACCAACAAGAAAGGATCTATGACTAATTCCACTGACACCCCACTATATATATTTGTCTACAAAATCAATATCTTCAAATTTCTAGCTACAAATGAAGAAAACACTTGCCCCTTTGAGTACAAGATTCCACCTTTTTCATCTCTACCACTTTCTTGATACTTTCTATGTATGGATCTATCACTAATTCATCAACATATGCAAATACTGCAAGTTCAATTTTTGTTGATGGAAAAAGAAAATGAAGATAAATGGTCACCCTTAAGTTCAAGAATCCACCTTTTTTTAATCCATCTCTCTCACTCTCACTCTCTCTCCTATGACCAATAATAATCTTGAAACCCCAAACCCCACTATATACTATCCACCTCTATATAGCCATAAGAAAAATTACTAATATCTACAAAATCAGTTTGCTTAAAAAAACCAACTTTTTCAGCTCGACTTCTTACTTTCTATGTATGGATCTATGACTAATTGCACTAAGAACCCACTATATATATATTTCTGTATACACAAAAATAACTCAAAATCTTCAACCTTTTTGAGTCCATTTCCAGCTGAAAAATGCACAAAAATGAACACCCTTTAAGCTTAAGAAACCACCCTTTTTCATCTCTCTTTCTATAGTGTTAGAGGATTTGCTCTTTTGGGGGGTGTATTTTGGTTTTTTCCTCTCTCGTTTCGGTGCTTGATATTATTAGAGGCGGGTTCAGAATTTTAAAATTTATCGAACTTTGAAGTTAATATATCATTATATTTTATGTATTTTATTTTATATGATATGTTTAATTTTTCAGATGAATTTAGAATATTAAAATTTACGAGACCTCAAATTTAATACTATATGGTATTCTATACTATATAGTGTAAAATAAAGTTTAGACATTATATAATCGTAAATTATTTTATTATAGATAAAAATAAAATTTTAAAGTTAAATTTTTTTAATTAAAACTTACATCAGAAGGTTAAGCATTCTCTTATAAAAATAACTTTATACTCATGATTTAAATTTGAGATCTCTAATAGTTATCATTCTATCACGACTCTTAACTTATTCTAATCTCTTTTTTGTCTCTTTCAATTGAATTATGCAACTTTTATTTATACTTTTTTCCGTTCACTTTTACGTATCACTTAAAACACATTAAGGAAAGATTTTATTCTTTGAAATAGTTAAATATTCCTCTTACTCTCCATCTTGGACTTTAGTTAGACACCTTGCTCATTAAGTAAATAATGATCAGACGTAGTTATCACAATGATAATAACAAAAGTTTTGAATATATATCACGCTTCACGCAACACAAATTTAAATTAACTAAAATTTAATATTATAAATATCGAACACTAGATATCACTTTCGAAACTTGACCTCGAGACCTGTTATCAATTGTTTTCAACTATACCCTTAATTGCAATATAGTATATAAAATGAAGATATCGACCAGACGGATTGCGCATTAACTTGAGATCGTTTTAGAAATTTATAAAATGATTTATGATCAACGCAAGTATACGAATCTCCGCATATGGTATGACATAAGTGGAAAGTCCAATCCACAAGCATCCAAAGCATATGCTAAAACAAGAAACTTAAAAGCTTGACATTAATGTTCAAAAAAACTCCAGAATTCTTGGAATGGATCCACATCTGTTTGAACTTCTAATGTATTCAGTATAATTTCACACGTGGAGATGGTGGACGGGATATATACGAAACTATAATATATTTGTATGGGGGTAAAGAGATTGTTACTGATAGACTCTCGACTTATGGTTTAGTATTCAGATACATTTCAACAACTATAATATATTTAGTGTGATTTTACGAATGGAGACAAGAAAAAGACGAGATATACGAAGACTTTATTCCTCCCTTTATGAGGTCATGGTTCAGACAATGACTCCAAGTTTCTGAAATTATTGTTGCTGAGCTAAGCCATTAAGTGGGGTTGTTAGCCTACATTTCCTATTGTAATGGAAGTTTGACGTTTTTATTGACGGGGTGTCTGGACTAGCTTACACGTTTTCAAACTATTCCACTAACATTTTTATTAACGAGATGTCTGGACTAACTTACGTGCTTCTAGACTATTCCACTAGCACAATATGCTACAAGGAATAGAGTGACTCTGAACTATCACCTAGTGGTTTTTTGCCTCCTTTGAATTTGAAACGTTGTAACTCTCTCTGTACTTCATTGACCAGTTGATCACACCCTTTAAATATCGTCCTCCGTTTTCAACTTTAAACAATAAACATTCTCCGCCACTCAAATTTGAACAAGTAAACCAATGGATGTGTTTATTTCTTTCATACTTTGGAATTGAAGAACACAAAGAGTTTTCTGTTTAAAACAACTTACACAAATACAAGTCTAAAACATGAAGAATGATCACAACAAAATGGTTAACAAAACACTTTGATAAAATGTTGGAAAGGGAGGGGAGGGGAGGCAAATTTTTGCTTGTTGTTGTTGCTGTTGAAAGCGTCTTCACTTGGTGTAGAGAACGTCTTCCCATGGGTGACGGTAGAGAGGCTGCTTCAATCTCTTCTGATCGAATGTGTGCCTGAGATTTCAAGAAAAGGTACAGTTTCAATCATTTATCGCGACTAGAGTTCTGTTTAACATAGATGAAGTGTGAGCATTTGAACTTACCCGATAAGACCAATGGAACGTGCCAGCACGAAGAGTCCATTTAGGTAACCAATGTCTACAATTTCATCAACTTCCTGTTTGGTGAACATTCCACTTCCAGCAAGGAGATCCAAGAAGAGTGAACCAATGGCTCCGTCAACGTTGAGGACTAGGTTGTTTGCCTTTGAGAGTGTGTAGGTCTCAACCTGGACTGCGTATTCCATGTACTTAACAGAAGGGAAATTTTCCCTCGCGTAAAGCTGAAGTAGTTCCACTCTCTTGTCTCTGTTGTCACCTCTCTTGATCCTGTCACACGAGAAGTAGATGCAACGCATGAGATGCATTCAAAGAGTCATAGAAGTCTCTGAGCATGAAACATTACAATGTCATTTAGCTTCTCCAACTACTCAATAATGAATTACGAGAAACGCTACCTGTGTCCAATTCCTGGCACTCGAATACCCTTCTTCTTCATACTTTCAACAAATTCATATGGTGTAAGACCCTAAAAACGAAGCATTGCAAACGTTTATTCACTCGGACACTCAAAGGGAGTAGCATGAACTGTTTTTACTCTATTAGTTGCTTAGATAGTGAGGACTCACCTTGTCGTAAGCATCCTTAAAGTATCGGGCAGCATCATCAACAGCACCACCAAATCGTGGACCAATAGTCAATAACCCTGTTACCAAACCACATTATTCCAATTCCAATTGAACAATAACCTGATAACTACCTTAAAAATAAAGTAAGACGTACCAGCAACAAGACAGGACACTAAGTCTTTTCCCGCTCGGGCTGTTACGATGGAGTTGTGAGCACCAGAGACGCAGGGACCATGGTCAGCACACAACAGAATGCAAATCTGCCAAGTTGAATCAACCACAAGAAAACAAATGTTCAGAAACAGAATGGTGAAGGAGAGAACATATAGTCCAATATATGCAAATGTAAAATTTTAGCTAAGAACATTAACAATGAAATCACACCTAACTTTACCTCAATAAAACGTGTACAATAACGGGGGAGGCTGCGTTTGAACCACAACAGAGAAATGACATCACCAACACCTAATCCTTGCTCCACAATAGATGACATGGGTACACCAGCATAGCATGGCTCTTCACCTATAGATAGAAATGCAAGAGAAAATCAGCATTTTTCCCGACTCTTACTCAAGCCACCAAAGAGAGCAAAACAACCAACGGTCATTAGTCAAAGTCAGTCCATACCTCTATCATCAGATATGGTGGAAATAATATGAGTTGGGGCCCGAACTTTCCCGCTCTTAATTGCTGTGTTGAGATCCTCAGGAATTTGTGGAGGGGTTATTTCCTTTACAGGAGTCGTTTTGCCTTCTGAGACCTATCAAAACGACCAGGTAAACCTATTAAAACTAATACCAAGTGGAAGAACTATTATTATTAAGTGTGGTCAATATCAAGAGACTTACCAGCTTTTCAAATGCTTCTTTGATTACTCCTTCAAAAGCTTCATACGAAGTGGGAACCACAGCTCCAGCATCTCTGAGTGCTTGATTCTTAGCTTGTGCAGACTCCATTTCACCACCACTCTTGGCACCCTATTAAAAGTGTCTCGAGCACAGTTAGACTTAGGCAGAAAACTGTTTTACAAAATCAGAGCTCAACACACTTTTTCTTTTCAAGAATTTAATCAGCTCTCAATACTTAGAGACATTAATCTGCATTTCACGAGAAATGGGGGAATAAAGGGAAATAGCTCACCGCATGTCCAAACTGTACTTCCGACTTGAAGAGTGTAGCACAAGTTCCGCTGACCCAGGCAACAACAGGCTTGTTGATTTTCCCTTGCTTCAGGGCTTCAACTAAGGAATACTCATCTCGTCCACCAAGTTCCCCAAGCACAACAATCATTTTGACCTAAAGTTTACCGAAGCATGAGAAAGAAAAGATCAAATTGTGCAATCATATTGTCTAGAAACGAGAAGTTTTGGCAACAGTTTCTCTTTTATTCTCTTTTTCTTTTCTTTGTTGATTAGTAATTCCCTACTTGTATTCTTCTTGGACAAACTATTACATCTCTCACACAACAAGAAGTTCTCCATTTGCACGACTACCATGTCTTAAAAAGCTTTGGATTGTTACAAGTACTGTGATAAATCTATAGAACTAGCACTTCACTATGCACAGACAAGGAGGTTACTTGAAGAATTATTGACGACATGGCTGCGGAATAACTTAGTGCCTATCATTTTATAAAGATCTCTTGCATGGATTTCATTGCAAATCAATTACCTGTGGAATGTTGTTGAAGCGCAAAACGTGATCAGAAAGGGTAGAGCCGGGAAAGACATCCCCACCAATTGCAATTCCTGCGAAGACCAAAAATTTACTCGTATTATTCTTCTAAATATGAATAATTATAAAAATGTTCTAAAAACATAGATTCAGGATTTAGAATGCCCAACCTTCATAAACTCCATCAGTCACACGGGCAATTGTGTTGTATAATTCATTAGACATACCACCCTATATATTAAGATAAAGGTCAGTACTAATGAAATCACAAAACGTTGTTGTGCTGTTTTGTAACTCCAGCAAGAGTACATCAGCTAAGTGAAAAAGATAAAAGCCTTGCTACGATTACTCACAGATTTGGAGACAAAGCCCACAGATCCAGGCCTGTAAAGCTTGCACTGAATAATGTTATCAATTGTTCCAGCAGTATCACCAATCTTAAAAGCTCCAGCTTGAATCCCTCCGACCGTAGCTGGACCAATAACCACCTGAAAAACAAAGTGAATAAAATAAGTCATAAAGTTTGATAACCTCTAAATATTTACTCAAGTGACATTAGGTAAGGACTGAAATATCACTTCATACCCGAATATGTAACATCTTCAAGAACATACCCGAGAAAAAAGAAAGAAAGATACTAATGCTGAAAGACACAACAAGAATGATGTAACATTAGTATACCTTATTATTTGCCTTCGCAAAACCAATAAGCTGCTTGGTGTCTGACTCAGGAACACCTTCAGCTATAATGGCCACAACTCTGATGGTTGGCTGTTTTAGAGCGGACATGGAGGAAGCAGCAGCACTGCAGTTAACGAAAAGATCAGGTAAGAGCCAATCGTTTTTAGATTAATCTTTTTTTCCAGGACAAAAAAGAAGAAAAGAACAAATCAGGAGGATGTATAATAGTACCAACCTTCTGAAAGAGGCAAAGTTTATGAAAACATCAGCTGTGGGATGAGCAGCACAGGCAGCTTCAACACTGTAGAATGGGTAAAAATTGCAAATAAGTCTCAAAACTAAAGATTCCACAAACCAAAGATCTGTAAAGAAGGCAAAGTTCATTCATACTCCTGCTTCAATTTGTTTTTCATACTTTCCTTTTTAATCTGTTTCAAAAAGAATGTCTTGTTCCTGTATTAGAAACTCTTTACTTTCCACGTAGTATGTTTAACACCACAAGATTAAAGGACATTTTGGTACATTCTACATGTCTTTAGTTTAAGACACAAGAACCAAAAATCTTCTTTACTTTCTTAAACTCCGTGTCAAGTTAAAACTAGACAAACAAAGGGAGTATATACTATAGGTATGTTTTCTTTGGTGGTTCGTAAATAGCTTAGAATTATGACTATCCATTTAGCTCTTTGAATATTTTGAAACACCAATTGCAAGAAATTTTGAACAAAACGTTTTAGACCTATGGACATTAACGGGAGAGGACCACACTGAAAATGACTATCAGGTCCTTTAGAATATCAGAATGAAAAATTAAAAGCACAATGTGTCATGAAAATATAATCAATAAAAGAAAACAAATATAATTAAAACAAGCAAGTAAGGGATGAATTTAACGCACGTAGAATGTACTGGAATTGCAATTTCCTCCTGACCAAAGAAGAGTTTCTGGAATCCCTCGGAACCAGGATTGATAATTCCAGCAACAGAAGGTGTTTCTCTCCCTATAAGTTCAAAAAAAAGGATTATGAAAATGTGAATCACCTTATGACGACAAATAGTGTAAGCACATTTATTTTCTAGAAAAATGAACGAATGGAAATGTAATACACACCACAAAGGAAATCAAAGTCAAGCATCCGTTGAATAGGAAGCTGCTTGTAGTTGTAGAACAATGCTTGTGTAGTTTTGGAGAAAAGTTGTCCAGTCGCCATTCTGCTGATTTAACCTGCGGAAAAGTTACAACATCAGCACAAGCATCAAAGCTTAATTCCATCAAAATAAAGTTATTCATGAGAGGAACAGCCCATGACTTTTAGCCAACCGCCAAAACAATATCGTAACAAGTGGATATGGACCTGAAAGTGACATATATATGTCAAAAATTGCTAAAATTTTGACAAATACGAGTTTTGAACCAACAATTGTGAAAGTGCAAGGAATTCAATGATGACTAATTAGATATATAAACACTGAATACATCAAATACAAATCCTAGATCCGCCTCTTTTCGGAGCATCTTTCTTTACCAAGGAGCCCCCAAGTTATGCACCCAAAATCACCATTTCTAAACGCGTACAAACACCACAAGAAAAAATATGTTACTATATAACTAGATGAATTTTTAGAGGTAATTTCTCTAAATTGACCTTTAACAAACTAAAACAAAGCCAGATCACCCCTGAGTTCAATTAAACCAAAGACTAAACGACAAATCGACCTGTGATAAGAGAAAATCAGAACTAAGAACAAATGATAAGAAAGTTCAATTCAATGTGCTTAAGATGAATAATTGATTGAATGAGGAAACGTTAACTAGCAATGAGGAAGGTGAGTGAAAATAAAAATAAAAATAAAAAAGCAGACCAGTACACTAAACTCCCTCTATGCACGGGTCCGAAGAATGACTAAACCACAAGGTTCTACTATACACAACTTACCCTACATTTGTATAAGAGCAACTTTACTAGTTACGCAAGGCAGAAAGGTGAGTACAAATGATGATTCAAAACAACATGAGACACAAAAAACCATGTGAAAAGATCAGATCTTTAACACGTAAACTAAATCAACGGAAAACACCTTCTTCTCACGAAAAGACTACAACTTTAAATGATCATTAAAGTAGATCTTTCTTAGATCAAATATTTATACAACAAAACAAAGCATGTCACCTCGTAAACATCAAAAAACAGACCAAACAAAAGAGAAATTTGGCAACTTCAGCAGTTTTACACTGACAAACAGAAACCCAAATTGCCAATCCAACAGTAAAATCACAAAAAATGAACCAAAAACCTTTTGGATCAACAGAACAGTTCCAGAATTCAGAATTCGACAGCAAAATGACAAAAACTCAAATCCCATACTCAAAAGAACACAGCAAAGATCCAAAAAAGAGAAACTTTTTAGAGAAATCAAAAAATGCACCTTATAAAAGGAACCCAGAATCAGTAAAACGACAGAATCCCAGATCCCACACTCAAAAAGTAGCAACAAAGATTAAAAAAAAGTAACTTTTTAGGAAACAATACACTAGTATTCAAAAAATATACCTCCTAACAAGAGCCCCAGATCCCATACTCAAAAAAACACAGTAAAAATTCAAAAAAAAGAGAAACTTTTTAGGAAACAAAATACGCTTAATTCACAAAATGTACCTCCTAGCAAGAACCCCAGATCCCATACCAAAAAAAAGAACTTTTTATGAAACAAAATACTAATAATTCACAAAAAAAGCATCTTCTATCAGAAACCCAAAATTAAGAATTCAACAACAAACCAACAGAACCCCAGATCCCAACACCACTTAAAATCCATCAAACCCAAATCAAACAATGAAAAAGACAAAACCCCAGATCACAAAACTCAAAAAATAACATCCAGAATCTAAAAAGATGAGAACTTTTCTATGAAACAAAATGCTAGAAATATACCAAGTATGTAATTTGTTCTTGATTAAATGAGAATGAAGAATGATCTTTTGCCCCTGTAAGTTGAGTTGAGTGAAATAGTTAGGTGGTTGGTGAGTGATGGAAGAATGTTAGATGGGTGAGTGTATATATATACACACATGAATTGTAGAGAGGGAAAGAGAACGCAGCCAACCTTGAAACTTGAAAGACACCAAATTGCTTCACGTGGTCAGGTGGTTAGGTTCACAAATTAAATTATTTTGAAATGAATTATAGTTTTGAGAATACTAAAATAATCTCAAATTTAATGGGATATTCAAAAAAATTGTAATGTGTTTGATTGACGATATAAATTTATCATGGGATAAATTTTTATCGTCAATCAATCACAGTATTAAATTGATTCCAAAGTTAATTACTATAAGATATCTCGCGTATCGTGTCTAGTTCTTTTTTTTTTATGATTACTTAATAAATTTGAACGGATTCGAATGGCTGAGAGTTATAGCAAAATATTAGTAATGTTATTATTAAGACGTTATAAGGTCTGTGTAACGATACAGAACAATTGTGTTGATTATGGATTGGACAAAAACGTCTTAAACTTTTAATAATAACATTACTAACATTTTGCTATAACTTTCAGCCATTCGAATTCGTTCAAATTTATTAAGTAATCACAAAAAAGAAAAAAAACTAAGCATGATACACGAGATATATCATAGTAATTAAGTTTGAAATCAATTTAATATTGTGGTTGAAACGGTAATTTTGATTTAAATTCAGAATTTTGCAGTAAGAAATTCATTGAATGTGCACAAATTACTAATTTAGAACTCAAAAGAATTAAAACTATGAACGTGTAAACTTCAAATTTCAACTTCGTATCTAATTCCACTACTTCATTCACTTTTACTGTTAATCATTTATCAACTATTACATACACCACGATCATTAATCGTTATAATCAATCGTCATCAGCATTAACTATCATTTACAATCATCTCGCCAACTATCATAACCACAATAATGACTAATTGCTACCATAATTCATTACTATATATAATAAACAATCTTTGTGAAAGTTAAAATTACTTGATTTGATATAATAAGTATCGAGAAGTACGAAAGATAGATGGATTCCTCTGTCTTATTAGAAGTTTTGAGTTCAACTCTAAATATTTTATCGTACTAATTCTATGTCACGCGACGCGAATATAAATTAATCACTTTTAAATATTAGACTAAAATAAATGCATAAACCTAAAAAAATTATGATGTGATGGGGATAGGATTGGTAGATTGGAACTTAGAAGGTTGGCTTGCCTCTAGTAGTTTGCCAAATCATCTATCAGATACGTTTTAATTAATTTGGGCCCTGATATTTTTGAGACGACAGTCTTCTAGAAACAATCTCTTTATCTCTGTGAGGTAGTGGTAAAGTCTGCGTACAATTTACCTTTCCAGACTCCACTTGTGAGATTCCGCCGAGTATGTTATTTGTTATCATGTACATCTCATGATATAATTCTCTTTGGATTTAATTTTTAAGTTATCACTGATTTAGAATATTTATTTTACATCATAATATAACTTGAAAATTTAACTTCATATAAATTGATTAACATCTAACAAAATATTGTAAATTCTTCCATTTAAATAAAATAGAATTTATGATCCATTATAATTTTATTTTATTTTTCTATAAAAGATTGATAATTAAAAATATGAGATATTTTTTTAATATTTATTCTTGTGTGCCATCAAAATTGAATACACCTAATGTTAGGAGCTAATTTGTTAGGGGTATGCTTAGAGTTTAATCAAAGTAAAAACAAAAATAACTAATATAATTGAAAAAGTAGGAAAATAATAAAATAAGAACACCATAAATGAAAAAGAATAAAAAAAATAATTTAATTTAATGAATTTAAAATTAATGTCTCTTTCTAGTCATAATTGATCAAATGCAAGAAAAAGTTTGTCAATAAAATAATGCCACATCATCCAAGTACACAAAAAATATTTTTCAAAGGAATAATTTTACTTTTAATCCCTAAATTATTAATAAATTTTAGTTTTAGTTCTTGTGAGTTTTGACAATTTATTTAAATTTTAATATTTAATTTTGTTTTAGTCTCATTAAATAATATATTATGTTTAGACAAATTTATTAAACATTATACTTACTCAAATATCATATGAACCAAAATCATAATTAATTTTATTATTAATTAAAGTATAGGAAGGAGTGAAAGTCGTGCATTAGGATGGGAGGTTAATAGGTTGGTAGAATGATGTCTAGCCTTGTGGTATAGTAGGTTAGTACGATTAGTCGTGTACGTGTGTTTTTATATCTTATGTTGATTATTGTATGTCTCGTATTTTTTTTAATTGTATTTATATATTATCATTTGTTTTCCGCTTTAGTTATTTCTCTTTCATATCTAGTACCTTGTGTTTTTGGGGGCTTATATTTTTGAGTTGAAGGTCTTTCGGAAACAGTCTCTCTATCTCTATGAGGTAATGGTAAAATCTGCGTATATTTTATCCTCATCAGATCCCAGTTATGAAATTTCACCGAGTATATTATTGTTGATTAATTAAAGGATAGAAAGTGCTATTCAACTTTTCAAAATGTGTTATTTTCTTTGTTATAAAATATTAATTAAAATAAAATATAGATACATTAAACTTTTTTGTACTACTTGCCATTGTTGACAAGCCTCCATAAATAGTGTAAAAAACTTTTAGCCATCACTTATAAATTATATTTTCTTTATTATTAATTAATTTAGTCAAATTCTTACTACAAAAGTCCAATCAAGAACTTACAACCTTAAAAAAAAAAATCCAATTTAAATAAAAAAAATATTTTTTTTACAAAATCTTTGCGGTATAATTCTTCATTCCACCAAATAAATTTTTATTTTGATTATCATATTATGTGTTGTTATTACTGATCTTTTCTTTATTATATTCAACACGACTATTTTATTTCATGTACTTGAACTTACGATTTATCAGAAACAGTCTTTCTAACATGACTATTATGTTTCATGTACTTGAATCTATGAGATATCGAAATATTCTTTCTAACTTTACAATATAAAAATAAGATTACATATACATCGTCCTAACGGACCGGAACCCTAGGTATGTTGCTAGTGCACCAAATAATAAGCCCACATCTAATTATTATTTTGTGTTATAAAAAATGAAAAAATAATAGAAAAAACATAGCCAACCAGCAACAAAAACGTGATATTGCCACTCAAATAGTGATTTTTTTAGGTCTTATTTATCTATTTTATTGACACCTATATTTCCATTCTAGTGCAAGCTAATATATACTCGATACATTATTTCGTACTGATGATCTTTATTTAGAAACACAATCAAATTGTCAACAACAGTAACATACTCGATAAAATCTCATAAGTACTGTCTGAGGAGGATAAAATGTACACAAATTGAGATTATTTTCGAAAAATCCTCGTTTCAAATGACATAGATTTAGAACTCAAGTCTTTAGATTGAAATCATTTTTAATAATAAACATTTTACTTCTTAATTTATGAATTTTAAACGCGAATCAAAATTAATTAAACTTCAAAATGAATAGTCGGATATCAAACCCCAAGAAGAAACCAATATTTTATTTTATTTTGAATTAAGAGCATCTTTAAGCTGCAGCAAATCATGGAAAAAGACAAAAAACAAGCAAGCAATTAGCAACCTAATATGACCATTTCATTTATTATAAAAATAAATATATATATGTAATATCCACTTAGGTTGTAGTGAAATAATTAAATAATTTTCAATAGCCATCACTAATTTTTTTTTTTAATTATTACTGTATTATTAAGTTTTTTTTTTTGTTGGAAAGCAGCACTCCATCATTGACTGATTGTTGAACTTCTAAACTTTTTATTATTATTTGGTTTGTCTCAAAATTACATTAATTAAGTTAAAAATAAAGGATTAATCTGAATTTTGGTATGCACCATGTAAATAAAATTATATATAACCAAATATAAATATATCTTTTTTACAAGAGATATTTAAAAAAAGATAATTTTCTTCTGTTCGATTTGTAAGTGGATATGTGGAAGAGGGTGCTATAAGACTCAATAGCCCTTCCAACTGAGGTCACGTTCAATCACATGACCCCACATCTTATCGCGATTCTCTCCGTCCCATAGACAGCAATCTCTGCTCGTATTCCATGGAATGTCTTTGGATAAGAAACTTGACCGTAGTAATCTTGGTAAAAGATCTTATCCAAAAACAGTCTCATGGAATATGATCAGAGATTATTGTTTATGGGATGGAGTTGAATGCGATAAGACGTTGGGCCAAGTGACTGAACTTGACATCAGTTGTAGCCTGTGGGGGCAATGATTGATTCCAATAGCATCTTCCAGCTCACTCACTTCCAGGCTAGATCTTTCTTGGAATAACTTACCCAATTCTCACATCTTGGACGATTGATGACTTTAACTGTATTCAACCAAGAAGTGTGACTCGAAGAGGGTGCTTTTGGACTCAATCGTCCTCGCAACTGAGGTCATGTTCAATAACGTGCCCCCACATCTTATCACATTTTACTCAAATCCCATAGACAACAATCTCTTCTCATATTCCATGAAATGTGTTTGGATAAGATTCCTGACCGTAGTAATCACATACACTCGATGAGGGCCATACCATAAGCATTTTCTTGAATTTTAGAAGGGAAATGCTTTGATCAGAAATTTCTGTCCAAAAGAGCAAGGTCATCTAGTATTTGTGATTACTATGGTAAAAGATCTTATCCAAAAACACTATCCTGGAATATGAGCAGAGATTAATGCTTATGGGATGGAGTTAAATGTGATGAGACGTCGGGCCAAGTGATTGAACTTGACATCAATTGTAGCTAGTGGGGACGATGATTGATTCCAATAGCACTCTCTTCCAGCTCTCTCATCTCCAAAGGCTCCTCGACCTTTCCTGAAAAAACTTATCCAATTTTCACATCTCGAATGACAGATGTCTTTTACTGTATTCTACTAAGAAATGTGGCACTTGCTGTACACATGTTAACCGGTGGCGCTGATCAGGAGTCAATCAAGAAGTTATGCCTTTGGCTTTGCTAGAGCTGCAGTTTGTTAACTCGCACATCGTAAGCTAGAGTCCACGTAATCTGTGTGATATACAGATCTATTTGTGGCCTTCTCGTCAAGAATTTCCTAAAAAAGACATGACCACATGAGCCAAAACTTCGTAAGAGATGATACAAATAAAGAGGAAAACAATGTACAAAAAGATAATGGATATAGAATATTTCAGTAATAGAAATGTTAACAAAACAAGAATATTAATGGAGCAGATTTCTCAAGATCAATAAGATTCAAAAAGAATTCTCTACAGTTCTTGTCGGTTTGTGTGCAGTATGTCAATATAAGATTGTAAGCCGAAAAAAATCAATATTGGCATGATATAAATACATCAGAAGCTTTACAGATCTTGAGACATGCTGGTTTAAGTCTACATCGACATGTCAATTAAGGAAACAAGAAACTACTTATCCAAGATGAACTTGGTCCTTTATGATGGACGCTTTTAGTGTAGAAATACCAGCGAGCTGAGAATAGTGGCAAAATCTTTGCATGGGATAGCAATTTGACACTTGAAATTAGACATATTTGGCTTATACTGTATATCTCATCTGATGACTGAAAAATAAAAACGAAATTACTGCTACATGTACACTTAAAGCACTTAACAGCATTAAAACCATTGCCAAAGGACTAGAGTAGCCAATGAGTCAAGTAAAGAGCATAAGGTTAGAGGGCAGACCGTTAGATAAAAATTTTGAAGCCTTCCCCTGCGAATCTGCGATGATGCAATATGTATATCCATGTTCTGTATGAGCTATAAAATCGTTGTCTCTGATTTCAACCTTTGCCATTGCGAATCTGTGTACCAACGACCATCATCGATCCTTGTACAGGCCTTCCCTAGACCTCATAGCTCTAAATTTCTGCTGGTGTATCAACGTCATATACAATCTAAGTGCTCTGCTTCTGGATGTTGTAACATTTAACAGTTCCAACCAGAGCTAGTGATTCAATAATGGCCTGCAAAAGTTGCTCGGGATAATCTTCAACATGAGCAAGTCCGTGATGACTTTGCACAGAACTCAAAACCCTACCGACAATCTGAAGGGGGAATAAGGAGATGAAATTACGATTCTGCTATAGTATTTAGCCAATGCAGTTGATTGGATAGAGTAGAATAATTTCCACGATTGGCAATAAGAACCTACCTTTCGTGCATAGCCACCAAAGGCCACACCAGCGATCAAAGCATTTGGTGAATGTAAAGTGCTCAGAATTGTCTCATATCTTGAAGCCTCTAAATGAATGTGCAAATTGATGTCAAAACTTCAGTGATATGGAATATGAACTTAATAATGTGGACTGTGGAGTTAATACCATGCATGGTTGTCGTTTGGAATAATCTCTCTTTTTTCAACCCCTCCACTGTGTGACCATTGGTACCACCGGCCAGTTGAAGGAAGCCTATGATGTAGGAAGAATCTTCAAATTGCCCTAGCGAGTATTTTATAGCAATAGCTAACAAGAAGTTGTATCATGTCATTTATCAGAATAATTATTTTATGCGCAAACCTTTAGGCTTGTCGCCAGCAGAGGCCAATTTTCGTGCAAAAGCAATTGCATCTCTTGTGGCGCCTCGTCCAATATCTCCACTCATTGGTCGACCATCCAACTTCAATTACAATCATTAGTAGAAATGATGAGAAAATATATTTGGAGCATCCTAGCCTCTAAATCAATTAGTGATAGGACACATAATCTGCACCTGCCACAAGTTGACGCATTGAATGCTGGATTCCATTATAGAGTACATAGCTTTCATTGCAGATATGGTTGAATCTCTCAAGTCTGGAAAGCTAACCTGCACGAAACCATGATAAAAACAATTTTTTAGCTTACTTCTTGAAATGGAATAAGTTGTTCGAACTTATTAGATGACGTTCCCTCCAAATCAATTTGTTTGCCTTGTTTTGACTTGACACGAAGTTAAAGAAGATAAAGAAGACTTTTGAATCTTGCAGTTATAAACTAAGATACGTAGAATGTACCAAAATTCCCTTTAATCTCGTGGTTTTAAGCTAAGTTGCTCGGACTCTCCAAAAATGTTGCCGCACCCGTGTCGGATCTTTAAAAGATACACTATTTTTGGAGGATCCGACACGCACCCGTCGACATTTTTGAAGAGTTCGAACAACATAGGTTTTAAGCATGCCATGTGGGAAATTAGAATTAAAGAATTCCCAAGAAATGAAAAAGACATACTTTCTTAAATGAGCTAAAAAGAAAAGTGGAACAAACAAATTGGAATGGAGGGAGAAGTATTTAATGTTGCCAACAAAGATCAAAAAACGAGTAACAGCTTCACATACTGCCACCAGCTTCAGATTTGCAGTTGAGTTCCCCAATCCAGTCCAGAGTTCTTTGAAGACTGAAGGGTCCCTATTCCAAAAATGAGAATGCGATAAGATACACTTTTTAGCTATTGATTTTACGCTGATAATGTGAGAAAGAACTATTTGCACATTTTGTTTGTGATTTTTGTTGTTACAGAATTTAGGAGAAGCAAAATCAGATTGTATTGCAGAAATATATTTTGAGTATCTATTCTACGGGTTAAGTTTGTGTCTCAATTGAATAAGAAGTGAAAATTCACACTTGAATGATTTCGAGGAATATCTTAACCAAAAAGAAAATTATGCTAACCTTCCACTGGTATGAATTTCTATGGCATCAACATCATCCCTTTCAAGAAGTTCAGCTGTAGCTGTAACATCTCTCACATACGTAATAGCTCCTAAATCAACAAAAGATTTTTCATGAATTCACTTTGCAGAAAAAAATCAATGCCAATATAAAAGGGCACGGAGGAGGTGAAAATAGATGGGCAGCAGTAAACTCACTTATTTTGTCATACGGACAAACCGGAAGGCAACGACCGCAACCATAACACCGCTCAGCCAAAACTCCGCCCTGCAATTGTTACAGATGTAGCCTTTAGAAATGAACATGAATAAGCTTTAAAATGAATAGCAGGTTAAACAGCTATAGAATAGATCAAGGGAATTAAAAACGGAGAGAACCTTTTGCAATATTGCATTGGCAGGGCAGACTTTCTCACAAGGTCTCGCGCAATCATGGGGGCAGTCATCCGGATCAAATTCTGCAACAATATCATAGACAACTGGAGTATTAAACCCACACATCTTATTTAGGAATAGTTTCCATGAGTAATCTCATTCGAGGTGAAATACAATCTCGGGTCTTGGATCTAATTTCACAGTAACATTCATTTTCAGAAGGGTAACCATCAGCCCGTTTCAGGAGATTGACAAACCATAGAGTCCAATGAGAAATTACTCTTTATGATAAACTAGAGTTCTTTGAGCTAAATGCTTCCGATGGTCTTGGTAAAATAAGATCCAATAATAATTTAAAACTCACTGAAAAAAGACCGATATTAGAAAAGCCCAATATGGACGACAAAGTTCTTAAAACAAGAATAATCAAAGCCATTTCACAGTGTCTAATGCTTATGCACTCCTATCAGAAGCTTACTTTTTTTCTAATAACCTAGAAATGCCCCGACCAACACATGGTTCAAAACTCGGTGGATCACAGGCTAGCCCATCTACCCTTCTCTACCTAAATACCATAATTTTTTACTGGCAATTTTTGTCTATGATACGGTGGCATTCATACTTGTACTAAAAGAAAGCAAGAAACTTTTAGCCCTACATCAAGTAACCAAGATTATGAGTATCAGAAAGGACAAATATGCTCTTCAAAGCCAAAGTGTGGGGGAGTTACCAGCTTTACGGAAATGAAGATCTTCATCATCATTAACACTGATCATTACCCAAGGCCTGCGTAAGGGCACAAGGGCTCTAGCTGCTTCAATCCCTTCATTTACAGCATTCACCACGGACGCCTCAGCAGCACAGTCAATGCAATCAACTGCGATCAACACACAAACTTACCAACTCTACGCAAGGAAAAATAATACCAAAATTATAAAGAGACAATTAACGATTCAATTCTCACCTCCAGCGAGAGTATAAACCAGAGAGAGGTTCCTGACATCGACCAAATCCTACAAAAACCAAGAAAGATAAAAATTGCTCAAATATGTTAACATGTCCATGTATTTTGTATAATCTTCACACTTAGTCTGTACTAGCTTCATCACATCTTCACACCTAGTCTGAACTAGCTTCATTACACTTTAATGATGGGATTCGACTACACAGAATTTCAGATGTTTATTCTTGTTATACAAAAACTTTGGAACATCAAGTAGTTTATTCTGATTATACATTTGCGTCACTCCTTAAACAAAAGAGCATCATATGAATTGGAACACCAAAGTAGTTTATTATGATGACACAAAAACAAAAATCATCTGTAGAAAAGTGTAAAGGTGGAGTCTTTATATTGAATAAAGGTTAGAAAGTGAAAAGACCTCAAAGCTAGCACCACAAATGAGCTTCACCCAATTTCCCTTCTGAAGAGATTCAACCGGGGAACTACTAACAGAAGGAATCACTGTCTTCTTTATGATGCCTTTTACTTTTTCAACCCCATTGTAGTTGCTGTAATTAAGTGGATCTGGCAACAAAGAAACCAAAAATATTCAAGAAAATTGAAAAATTACCAAAAGATTAAGAAATACCAAAACCCCATAAATCCAAATTGATGGAAAAGAGAGGAAGTACCTTGCAATTTGGTGCCAAGTGAAGCATAGCAAGGAATGCTCATAGCCATCTTGTTAAAAAGAGCTGCTTTTTAGATGAAGAGTTGGTGAAGAAAATTATTTGTTATCTAAAAAGAATCTCAAGTTTTTGAAATTACAATTTCACCCCCCTACAATTGTTTGAAAATGTTCAAGTACATCCTCTCCTTTGTGATTTGTCTGGTATTTGTCCTACGTTTACCTTATAGTCCTTCAAAGTCCCCCCATTGTTATCTTTTGTTTCAAATATACCCCATTAATGAATTTTTGTTGTGAAAAAATGGGTTTGATTGAAAAAGTTCAAATACATTCTCATATTTGTGATTTGTCTTGTATTTGTCATATGTATACCTATGGTCCTTTAAAGTCCTCATTGTTCTTTTGCCTCAAACGTATTCCACTATCAAATTTTTATTGTGAAAAAATAGGTTTAATGATAACACAAGAACTCACAGATTGAGAAAATGAGAGCGCTTAGGTAAATGTGTGAATATATACTAAGAGAGTCACAATTAGAAATTGAGTTATTTGGAACACGAAGAGGTGTGGAAATTTTGCAGTGACTGGTCTAAGGAGAAGTATATCGAGGAAAAAATTAAGGAGAGATAATTAAATATGCATAACACTTCTTTAGCTTGCAAAGGACATATCTAGATCGAAGAGTATAAAAGTCAAAGATTTGAATATAAGATTAACAGGTAGTTGAGCGTTTTCTCTTCTCTGTAGGAGAACTTATTCTAGTTAGAGAATTTTATGTGTTTTTTGTTCACCTTACATCTCACTATTAATGTATTATTATTATTGTATTTCTCAAGTTTATTTATGTTCTTGTTCTTTGTTGCCATTATTTTTTTCTTCTTCGGTATTTTCATCATAATTCTTTACTCTAGTATCTTTTAAACGTATTTTGAAAACACTTTTCAAATAGAGAGGTAGATTTGCGTATACCTCACTTATAAAATCACATTGAATATTTTACTACTTAAAAGAATATTTCTTTACACAAGAAAATAACACATTTTTCCTAAAAAGAAATTCTCAAAAAAACATTTTTGGTCACACCAAAACACATCCAAATGGCAACATTTGCAGTTTCACCCACAAACTCCCCACTAATTACCAAATAGTACGTCTTAGGGTTTAAGAAAAGTCTCTAAAACCCTGAGTCACTTCCTTTTTGTGTTCACACCGTACATTCCAAAATGCTGAACGTCGCCGGCGACGATTTCGGCGATCTCTACGCCGACGTCGAAGTCCAAGCAAGTTCAGCAATCAATGCTATGCAGAGTTCAACGCAAGTTCAAACGGAAGTTAACGAGGTTGACTACAATGCTGCCGTCGGAAGCTCTAATCGTGAAAATGCAGAAATAGAAGAGGAATATGAAAGCGAGAGTGAAGATGACTTGAACATACTGTTGAATGATGAAGAAGAAGTTGATGATGATGAAGATGAAATTGAGGAAAATGGAGGTGTGAGTGTTAATGATACAGGAAATGGTTTAGGACAGAATTCAAATGGCAGCGAAAACGGCAATGGAGAGAAAAACAGTTACAAGGTAGCATTATAGACTCTGAAATTAGTGTAAAAAGTAGTGTTCTGTACTTCTGATGCTTCATAGTGTTTCATTCTCTGAATTATGATTTCCCCCCACTTTTCTGTAGAACACAAGACCTCCACAAGCAGCATATTCAAGTCATCCCAAAGCCAATGGATCTTCACGTGCACCTTCTTACTCTACAGCATTTGTCAAGGGAAACCGGGAGGATAATAGCTACACGCAAAGGGTGGGCTCAGGCTTTTCTGCTCAAAATGGACAGAGCTTCTCACTTCCTCGGTCGAGGTTAATAAGTTTTGTCATACTTAGTTTGTATTCTAATCTTTAGTTAAGTGCTTTGTTATGTTTCCATTTTTATAGAAAAAGGTCACATTTCAAACATACTGTTAAAAGAAAACATACTGGTACATATTTGCTTTTCGGAGATACAGTTGGTCATCTCATCTAAGAACTGTAATGATATAGGTTTACCAGATAAAGTTATTCTATCTTCTTTTGTAGGCTTAATCTTTTCATATTTCATACATATGTAATTGATCCATAAATTTTCAGGAATATTTTGGACGTGAATATTGATATGTTTGAGAAGAAACCTTGGCGGTATCCAGGTGCTGACTTGACTGATTATTTTAATTTTGGCTTTGATGAAGATAGCTGGAAACAATATTGCAACTGCCTGGTAATGAATGCATATAAGTTTGTCTGTCTGATATGTCTAAGATTATATATTTTTTCCTCTTGTCATTTCTTGTTATCTTTGTTTTTGTATTTCTTTCCAACTTTCTAGAATGTACAGTGGCAAAGTTGCTTCTACCATTTTTACATGCTTATCATTGGCCGTGACTTTTGAAATAGGATGAGCACCGAAAACAAGCAAAAAAGGTAGTCAAGGATTCAGATTACAAGACTTCGAAAAATAGTAAGGTAGGTATCTCTATTGTCAAGATTTACTATTTCCCAAACAATAGGTGAAGCCTTAAAAAAAGAAGAAGAAGAAACAATAGGTGAAGCTTTTTGTATCAAATGGGTTGTGAAAGAAAGCTGAGGGTGGCTATATATTGTTCAAGAAGGTAATGTCCATAAAAGCTGGTCACTTTGCAGAGTAGTACAGTTTCTCCAGGCAGTGGAAGTTGTTGTAGTCAATAGAAGCCCATAATTTAATGTCTTTTCAAAGGTCCTTACTTAATTAGGAACGTACAGACCACCTCTGTATATATCAAATTTATACCGAAATTCCTTCTGATCTTTAACCTTATGTTTATCCATTTCTAAAGCACAAAATAAATATTCGAGTTAAGGCGTCTGACACTTTATTGGAAAAGGACCACCAAAAAATGGTGGTACCTGTTACCATAATGAGTGCACCCTTAATGAAACTTACATCCGTATATCATTGGTTCTTTTACTCTCCCTCTCTTTCTTATGCTCAGTGGCTCTTCTTCGTTTGATTCCTCTTTATTGTTGAGATGAAGTTGGAGTTGCCTGTGTATTGGTTGCAACCTGTTTGAGGGTGCTGGAGAATGAGAACCTGTTAAGTCTAAGTTGTGCGGACTCTTTACTTTCTATGCCGCACCCATGTCGGATTCTCCAAAAATATACTATCTTTGGAGAATCCGACACACTCGTTGACATTTTTGAAGAGTCCGAGCAACATAGGTTAAAGACTTAAAGTTGGCAAAACTTGTAAAGACCAGATTACCTTTATACTGGATGGGAATTTTAATCTAAATTTCATTTGGTGAACTATTGTCTTCTGTTCAAACCATGCTGAAGGTGAAACTTTAAAAAACATGTAGATGTCTTTTGTCACCTAACAGTTCTTAAATGCTATTTAAAATTGAACTGTTAATGATGTTTATGGTATTAACTTGCCAATGTTCAGCCAAAAGGTAGAGAAATAGAGGTGGAAGAGAGCATGATTGAGCGCCGACCATCAATAGATGTGGAACGTCCACAAGATCGGGATTCTGGTGTTGTCATACAGGTAACAATTGTTTTTATTTTTCCCTTTTCTTGACCATCTAATTGCTGTGTGCTCACAGGCTTGTGCTGGCACCAGATTGCTTTGCAGCAGTCAATGGAAGATCCCTTAAGTTCTACAAAAGAGCAGAGGGAAGCATCCGAGACTGGAGATGTTGACAGAAAGGAGTGTCTCTGTTTCAGCAGTGCCAGCGAAGATGAGTTAGCCAGCTTGGAAGGAACTGGAGAAGGATCAGGCAACTCTACATCTGGAAGGTCTGACATCTACTGGTTGAATTGTGATGATAGTCTGCAACTCTTCTAGGATTATTCTTTTGCTGGTCAATTTTCACAGTAGAACACAACTATTTTGAGAAGGACATGTCAGTAAAAATGACCTTGCAGATTCTAATTCTTATGTAGTTAAAGTTCGAAGGCTGTATTTGCTGCAATAGAAGAGATTGAAATGTGATAGGTTCTCTAACAAGTTCTTGATGCTTAGTTGGCTTAAAGTTTTCAGCTTCTTAGTCTTTTAATTTCTTCTTGTCCTAGACATTTTTGCAAAATATTGTAAAATGTTTCAGAGATTTTCATGGCCGATGAGTAATCTGTTCCATTGTTGGCTTTGTGTTTGCTATCTTCACCTTTACTTTTTGGTCCTGCTTCTCACATCTCACCTGGTTTTCTGCTGATTGATGATGCATAAAAATGTATTTAATGATTCAAGTTACTTCATTCTCATAAAATTAACTCTGTATTCCAGGGATACACCTGTCCGTGAGCACGTGTCTATGGGTTCAGATGACTATGGAAATTACGAGTTCTCTGATGCAGATGAACGACACCACCAAGAGGGGACCTACTGTAATGTTGATCAAACCTCGGGAGCAATTAAATCTTCTCATGGTGCAAATAAAAGCAGTGAGAGAGACATATCTGATCCAAGAAAACCTATAAAGTTACAAGAACCACTGCATGGTGGAGGCAGAGAGCATAACCCAGGTTCATCTTGTTGTTCTCTAAGTCATGGTGGTACATCTGGAGATGGGACTTTTCTTGAGTTAGAGAAATCTCATGATCGTCATACAAGGCTATTATCAAACGCAGAATCTGAGTTACGGGAGAAGGGTACAATTGATTACCAGCCAATATCCAGAACCGATCATATCAGAACAAAGTCTGGTGATCCTAAATATTTTTCACGAGGTAGAAGGTCTGCGCAAAGAGATCTGTTGCACGACAAAAGAAGACCTGGTAGAATGAGTGGAACAGTTCCCACTTACCTTAAAGATGAATATTCCCACAGATCCGATGCTAGGATACTGCATGAAAGGCGTAATTCAACTGTGATCCGATACAGGCAGACAGATAGACGATATGGTTTTGACTCCCATGAAAGGGAAAATACTTCACATTTTAAGAGGGCCGAACTCTTTTACTCTAATGCAGGACGGATTTCTGATTATCCATACTGGGATTCCTTTACAAAACCTCCTGAGATAGAATGTCAGTTAAAATGCAGATATGACAAAAACTGGTCTGGCAGTCGAAGCATGAAAAGAAGGCCAGATCCTCTTGAACCATCAAGTTATACAGATGATGAATTGTCGGAAAGAGATGGACCCCATTATGGGAGAAGACTCACTGTTCTGGACATGGACAACATTTCTTTTCATGAATCAAAACAATGGCTTGATAAGTTTATTTCCTATTCAGATGATGAGAAACCCAGTCAACGAATGTGGAAAATAAATCAGCTACAGAGAAACAAGAGAGTGAGGACTGATGATCTTGTAACTGAATGTAATTACATCTATGATATCATGGAAGAGACCGATAACAGATATAGACCATACAACCACAGGGATACTAATATTCTTGAAGATGGCTATCATGTAAATTTGACATATTCAAAAAGAGTAATGAAAAGCCCCAGTAGGGGCAAAATAAGCGATAGCAATCATAGCAAAAGTTCAAATGATATATGTTTCATGGATCTAAAGGATGAGGAAGGGAGATTTAACGGGTATCGGCCTCCATCCTTGCGTTTGTATAGGGAATCTTGTACCGCTGGCAGAAGGTGGCAGAGCCCTGAACTGCCACGTGGCAGACATGGAATATTCAGCGGGACTAGGAAATGTGATGATGGTCAGTTTGCTAATTTGAGCAACTCTATTGGTGCCAATCAGACAGACAAGTATCCTGGCAATCAGGACAATTTTAAAAGAAGATGGGGCTGGCAATCTGAAGGGATGCAATGGGTTGAAGATGATAATAGTTCTAGGTATCAGCGAAGTATATTAGATGCTGAGAGGACATCATATTCCTTTAGAAGATCTTCAAGTGACCGAAGGTTTAAGTCATTTGACAATAATCATGGACCCAACCCAGTGGAAAAGCTTTTAGATGACAGGCATGTGGATCAGGAAAAATACAAATTGATCGGAGAAGGCCATGCCAGTCAATTTGGTCAAGGGTCTAAAGTTTTTCATAAAGAAAATCATTGGAGGAGATTCCTGAGGGGGAGAGATTCTGTTGACACAGGCTTGATTGTTGAGAACATAGAGGTAATTTTGTGTATACGAATGTCAAGATTGTATAGTCCATACGTAAATATGAGTTTTCCATATATGTTGGGTCTTGTTCCATTGTGCCATATCATCCCATGCTATCAAGGTCTCCTAATTTTCCTGTGCATTTGATTTTAGATGTTCCTTTTCTGTGAAGCTCTCATTTGCCTTGCATTTTTTTTAAAAATAAAATAAATTAATTTCTTGAATCACCTTAAAAAATTGGACGTTTCAATTCCAAGATCATATTAAGCTTGCTATTCTAGGAATTCTTAAATTATTACCTATAATCAATTGATCATCAGTATTCTCTTGTTACTTGTGAAACCATATAAATCTGTTGGTGACCATTTAGTTATTTTTTTCTTGGTCCAACAAAAAAATGTGCATCCACATTGTTACTGACGGTCCAGTGGTCCTCAATATGTTGACAAGAAAAGAGTGTTTGCTCAAGGGACCTGTTACCATTTTGTAGCTCCAGTTGCTGCTAGTCTTTTGGCACTTGGGGTACATTTGATATCTAATGTGATAGCATTTTTGCAAGAAATGACAGAGGACTCCCGAGATTCATTGTCTTTATGTAGTTATATAGGTATCTTTTTTCTAGATACTGCAATTTTAATATCAGTAAAGACGATCTCAGTAAACTATGCAGGAAACTCACCAAATTGTATAGATGGGGTATTACTAAATTGTAAACATGATGAGGCTTACTAGTTCTTCTAACTCACCTGATCTCATTTTAACGAAGATAGTTTCTATTTTTTGTTTTCTCGAGTCTGATAGATTGACATGTCACTAGCACAGTGTTTCTGCATGACTTCATTGTTTGTTCTTTTTATCTTTAATTGAGCAGTAGTTTAGGAGGTAAGTCACTTTTGGCAGCCGGCACTGACATAAACTGTGTAGACTTTACTATTAGTACTACATGTCCTGAATGTGCTTTTTCTTTTCCTGGATATTAACCATCATAAAATTGTGCTTACACAGGAATTTACATGACTCAACATTCAAGCAAATCATATGTTCTTTCTTGGCTTACACTTTTTTTCACCATCAATTTTATAATACATTGATCCCATTTAGTAAATATGGGTTCTCTGATATTGATTTTTATGTCAATATACCATGCCGGCATAGTAAAGCTTTGCTATTATCCTTGTTCCTAACACATTTGTATGTTACTTTATTGGTTAACTAAAGCATGATGTTCTGCTTCAGAAAGTCATCTTGATTAAGACCATATGCTAATTCCTTTTATTCTTCACCTCCAGTTATAATTTATTACAGATACATATAGCCATTGACTATATAGCTCTCTTCTGTTTAACTATTTAAGTTACATCCCCTTTCAAAGTTTCTAGTTTGCTAGTACTTTGTATGATAGTTATGCCTTTAACAAGTTCTCTAATTTTCTTCATGGTAAGTTTTTGTGTCACGTGAGCTTATGCACGATAAGGCGGCCTCTCTTCATTAACTGTGTAAACTATCAGGATTTTGATTTTTATTTGTGACCATGGATCTGCAGTCCTCCGGGAGATGCTCCAAAGCAGGGGGTGTAAAATACTTTGACAGGTATGGCCACTTGGATTCAGATAGTTGTGTGGAGCTGGAGCCCATTGATGGAACTAGCAAACCCCATTTCAGGAAGACACTCAGAACTCGAAACAGGACAACTGATCCTAAAGAAAATGATAATGAAAGGCTTGATATATTCGCAGATGCTGAGCAGGAAGAGTCTCTGGATATCGAAGAAGGTCAGATAATTTCTGAAGAGATGAATGAGAAAATCATTAAAAGGAGAATCACATGTTCTGGCAAATCGCAAATCAGTGAAATCAAGAAGTTCCCTGATGATAAAAATGTGGAGGGACAGGACAACCATAGGATTTTGGAGATCATGGCAAAGATGGAAAAGCGTGGAGAGCGTTTCAAGCAGCCTATTGCTCTCAAAAATGATACAAAGGATGTCTCTAAGCCTTTGGTTGATTCGTTTGCTGTGTCGACTGAAGCTATGCAACCAAGACCAGCACGAAAGAGGCGATGGGCTGCAAGTGAGGCAACCGTTTGATGCTTTTGGTGTGAGGTTATATTAGAGAAGCTACGTCTCACTTCACCTTCATAACTGGATCTGTATATAGTGGCATTCCGATTACAGTTGATTGCAGAAGTGGTTGCTGATAGTATACCTGGGATGGGGGTTAAGAAGTTTCCCATGATAAGAGGGAAAAAGAGAACACTTATAATAAAGAATACCGTCTGTTTTGTTACACTAAAATCTACTTTTCCTCTGAAGTATAATTTGTTATTTTGATTTCAAAGGATGTAACTTGCTTATAGCAAATAAACAGTGATGATGGTATGGCTTGAGTTTTTTTTTTTAAAAAAAAAAAACTATTTCCAATTGTTACAAGGTTTTATTCTTGAGGAGATCATCGTGACTGCCATGTATAATCTCTCAGTTCTTAAGTTTACTCATTTTTCTTGTTAGTTCCTTGATAGGTTTCAGAAGCAGTGATTTGGAAGCAACTTTCCTGTTTGATTGTATGGATCTACCAGTTCAAATTCCAAGCTAGCCTGGGATATTTTTCTTCAATAAGGTAGTGAGTATGGCGTAATGTTATGGTTTGTCATGTGTAGTTGTAAAGTCGATCCATTTTTTGAGCCTTGTATTTCAGGTCTGAAGACTTGGGGGCGGAGTTAGGAAGGTGCAAGGGGTTCATCCAAATCCCCGACGTTAGAAATTACATTGCATATGATCATATTAATATTTGTTTATATACAGTAGATGTTAACTTTGCTGCACTTCTTCATGTGTCTACTTATGTATCTTATAGCAAGCTTTGGGTTGGTCAATTGGTTACAGCCTTTTTCATGTCGTCATGCTAAAAGATTTATATATTATGTAAGATTTTTTCAAGATCACTTTCTTCTATTCAAATCGTAGGAGGCTATGTCAAACTATTTCGTATATCCTAATGTGTCTAATAGATAGATTATTTACTAGTAGCCATTTTCTTGAGTCACATCAATCAACATTTTAACAAAGCCATAATTTCATGAGTGAGAGCTTGATATGAAGTTAATTCGAATTGATCTGAATAATCCTGACCAAAACCAAAATCGTTTATACAAGGTAAACGTAAGTAGGAGTTCAACTCTGAAAGTAACTACGCGATAGAATGAGGAAATTGCACCTTAAGTGCTTGTTTTTAAGCTTCTGGCCAAAAAGATGAGCTTAGTCGTTTCTCCTCCTACTCGTGGGGGTTGGGGGTTGCTCTGAGAGGATTTTCAAAACATTCACCAATGCCCGTAAACGATCCCAGACGTTCAAACCATAAAGGGTATGCACCAGTGACTCTTGGAACTCGAATCCATTCTCAGCAATAGGATACTGCAAAAGATGGAGTAAAATGTACTTGTATGATATGAAATGTATGAATGATAGCATGGTTTTCAGTAGATGAGCAACTCACCTGAATAGGCTTAGGTATCTTGGTTTTAATAAGAGGCCACCAACGGTCCTCCACAACCGACTTTACAAGACAGCAAGCTCGTAATCCTTCAATACCAGCAAATCTTCCAAATCCGCTGTCTTTGACTCCACCAAATGGCAGGGACTGCATATCACCATTCAGGAGACAATGTTAGAAAGGTCCATTTCTACAAAAGAAATAAGACAAAAAGGGATGTTGGGGGGGACAAGGGCGATAGACTGAAAAGCTGGGGGTTTTAGGAAATAAAAAATGTTGGATAAAGCAACTGTTTTAACACAAAAACTTGTCTTTTGAGGTAGTTGGCATTTAAAAGAGAGATTTCAAGGTTACACATGGCAAAGCTTTAGGACCAATGACAGGCGCAGGAAGGTCATGAGCATCGGGAATTGAGAATGAGGGTGAGTCATGAGGGTAAAGGTAGGGTAACTTCTGATGGTGTTTTGCAACAGGTACTTCTGGCTGTAGAAGAGAGAAGGTAAAGGAAGCTAACTTCTAGTTCGTCAAATTTGCAAATGCTGACATCTAAAGGCAGAAAGAGGATCTTTTTTGTTCTCCTTTGATGTAAGATTAAGAAATAATAAGACCATGTGGGATCTGCACTTAATTTCAAGTAGGACTGTTAGACTTGAGCAAAGGGATCCTTGTCACTGGAAATAGTAATACTGAAGGAAAATATGGCAATCAGTGATGAGGTTCAGAAAATTCTCTCTAATTTGTACGCATACCTCAATCATCATAGCAAATAGTCACATATAAGTATGCCAAACTCTTTAATAAAATGCCTCAAGAGCCTGGTGCCTGTAGGTACCTGACACATGTAATTTGATGCAAAGTCATTGACAGCAGCCACTCCACAATGTAATTGTGAAGCTATCTGCCTAGCGCGACGCTGACTGCCTGAAAATACAGCACAACCAAGCCCATAACTTGAATCATTTGCAAGCTGAACAGCTTCTTCGTCAGAGCTGAATTTCATTATCGGCAATATTGGTCCAAAAGCCTGTGAGCAATTGCCATATGGAGTTAGCCATACCACCTTCATCTCATTAGTAACTAAAAAGATAATCTATCAACTGATGATACCTCCTCCTGCATCAATTTCATTGTGTGATTTACATTTACAACCACAGTAGGAGGGAAGTATTGATCAACAGCACCTTCGCCAATATTGCCTACACTTCCTCTAGCAATGATTTCAGCACCTTTGTCTAGGGCATCATTTACTAGGTATTGAAGCTTTTCAGAATGCTCTTGCATGCATATGGCTCCCATGTCATACTTCCCGGACAGAGGAGGTCCCTACAATAAAATTCAGTTTCGAGTATATGAGTATTTTAGAAAATCAGACTACGCTAGCAAAATCACGAATTTCAAAGTCATTAGCAAGAGAAAAAGTAGTTTGCTGAATAGGATTTAGGTAATTATTGTGTATTTATCTCTCAATTCTAGGCAAACTCATACTTCTACCGCTCACAATTATTAGCAAACCAGAATTTTAGATAGGATCAGTAAGCCAAAAAGTCACTATGAGAAAAAAATGCTATGTTCCATGAAAGAATAACAATCTTATAATGCATCGAGTTAATAATATGGTACAAATGAGAAATGTTACATACCGCAGTAACCGATTTCACAATTTTAACAACTTCAGCAACAAAAGAAGAGTAAATGTCCTTGTGAACATAAAAACGCTCTGCACCAGCACAATTCTGTCCACTTGATTGGAGAGCTCCTCTAGCAGCAATTTGTGCAACCTGCATCAAATTTGATTAGTTCTTTAAAGATCATGAGAAAAAAGAGATAGTTGAATGATCTTCTTTCTTTAACTTCTCATAGAGATAATTAAAAGATCCTCCTATCATAGTTGAAAGCAATCAAATGTACTTGACCCCAAAACAAAAGGCAAACAGGAAAAGTTTATACATGTGGAACATCAACATCTTCACACACAATAAATGCGTCTTTTCCACCAAGCTCAAGGGTAACTGGTATCAGTGTATCTGAAGCACTCCGCATAATCTGTAGAACATTAAGTCAGAACATTAGAATTTATAATTCAGCAGAAAAGAAAAGAGAAGTTAGTCAAAGGTATAAAGAAGATGAAAATGGAAGTTAAGTCACTCTGTATCAGATGAGAAAATATAAGCATGTACTCTATGTTCAGGGAGAGCCTACCTTTTTACCCACACCAGGAGATCCAACAAATATAATTTTGTCGACAGAGGATACTAGTGCTTCTCCAGTTTCAGCAAAGCTGGCAATTAAATTTTAAAATTGTATGACAAATCAACCCAGAGCAGAAAGGATAAATGCTGTACAATGCATACCCTGTTATAACTTCCACCAAGTTCTCAGGAGCTCCGATAGCAGCAAGAGCAGTTTGAATTATTCGCAGATAGAAACACCCAGACCAACTGGCATGTTCCGAGACCTAGGTAACAAAGAGGTGATCTTGTCAAAAGTCAAAACCACAGTTCTTTAGCAGTTTGCTTCCATGAGGTTGTATATTTGGCAGCTTTATTTATGTGTATATATTTATAGTTCAAGATTTGATAACTACATTTTAGCATGCTCAGCTCAAATATTTTCCAATTGCATTCCAAGTTACTAAAGTCCTATCCATGAGCAAACAAGCAATGTAGGAAGTTGGAAAAGAAAAAAGAAGACCTTTATCACAATGCTGTTCCCTGAGAAGACTGCAGCCAACATTGGATTGAAGATATTGTGAAATGGGTAATTCCATGAAACAATAGCACCAATAACACCTAGAGGAGAAAACTCCACTTTTGCAGTCTTGTGAAGCATTGATCTCCCACATGAACTGCAAGCCACAACACACAACCATAAATTCCCTTTACCTCCTAGGTATCAAGGGCTGAAACCATGTAGTTGTGAATCCACAATTTTAATTAAATGCAAGGAAGGTAAACCATTTTCATAACATACCGGTATTCAGGCTTTAGCCACTTTTCACCCTCTGAGAGAAGCCAATGGATTTTTTCACACGTCGTCATTATTTCTCCCAAGGAGGCATCTACCATTGTTTTCCCAGTATCACGCGAAGAGATACTAGCAAAAGTTGTTCAGAGAAATCATCAAACCCAGTCAAATGAAATAGGAAGATATGTAGCAGTTCAGCATGAATAAGAGGCAATTCCAATGCAACTAACTCTTAAGACCAAAATTAAATGTTGTCATACGTGATAGAGAGAAATAGGACAAACGGTAGGTTTTCATAATCATGAGATTCTTCTGTTACTTTTGTACTTGTTGATTTATGATAAGTGTGACTCTCTGTTATATCATTAGTTATGTTGCAAATTGTTGGACAGAAAACTTGGAATAAGGTCACTGGCATAAAGTTCTGAACTCTAGGCAATAGCTTAATAGACTTCAGGTATCTCCTGTCCAATTTCATAGTATATGATCATGACACGAAATTATGCCCAATGGAACTGCTTAACCTCAAAATGCTTAGTACTCCAGCGCTTACGTTTCTGAGCACTTTCAATCTATTGGAAGAAGAGTGTTCATGTCAGAGCTAGAAGAGTGGGAGGGAATGAAATAATAATAGTGGCTACTTCTGTCTGCAGCTACCTTCACCTATTGATTAAGCCCTTCAAAGGAATCTCTTTTGTTTCTTCTTTCTAAAGACGAGAATAAGCCAACTGCAAAAGGTGTCTCAACTATCAGTCTCTCCTGAAACATTTTACTGTGTACACCATAATAGTGTATAACTCAATAACTGAGAATAATTCATTTGTACATCCAACAGTGTATAACTCAAAAACTGAGAATAATTCATTTGTACGTCCAACAATATCAGGTCATAATTTATGTCTCTGTACAGATAATGTTAAAAAACATGGTCAACAATTAACCAAAAGGATCTTAAGCATTTCAGTATCATTCATTCTGCTACTCAGAAATAATTTAATGTGTCAATACTGTTGGCAGTGTAAAATAACAGTTTTAAATGGTAATTATCCTTACTTGCATATAAGGTCTTGATGTTCAATAATATACTTCAGAAGTATACGTAGAAACAGGCGTCTTTGCTTGAAGCTACTCTTTGCCCATATCTTTTGAGCTTTCCTTGCCTGTACAACCCGCTCCTTAACCTGAGCATGATTTAGTTTGTTAATTGCATTTGGCTTGCATGTATATATCTCACTAAAGACCGTTGATGCTGTTTTTAGGGGCAAAGAACAATGAAATTAATAAGATTGCAGATGTGAGCTGGAAAAAACTAAGACAAACCACGGGGAACATCCATCACTTTAACTATGATAAGGCCTACCCTGTTGCAAAAGTGTGGCAAGTTAGGATTGTCTTTTATGATGCTAATCTTAGCATCCAAGTTTCATTTATTTATAAGAACAAAACTATTTTGAAGTTCATGCATATGTTTATCATGTTACGGTTCGCATGATGATAATTGATAAGTGGCAGCAAAGAGAAACAGTTAACTGAATTCCCAATCAAATCCTGATAAGATAACTCAGTATCTTTATGCAAAACTTCATACAACAACTTAAGATACTGAACCATGTAAAAAAGGGGAGGAGGGAATGGGAAAAGTTAGTCTAGTGCATGACAGGAGATCTTGACATATAGTATTGAGGAACACACAAATATCATATTTATATTAGAACATAAAATCTGACCTCATCAGGTTTCAACGCTGGGAAATAACCCAGGTACTTCATTGTTGCAGGTTCATAGCACTGAACTTTGTCCGTATGCCTTCTCGAGGGAATCTAAATGAGCAAAATTCAGTGTGAGAATATACAAGTGTCACATTCTTTCACTTTACAGAATGAACCATATAAAGTTCCACAAAAAGTAAGAGAGGAAAGTCCATTTAAATAACTAAACGGACATGCATACTACAGTAAATCTCAAAATGTGTCATCATACTTGTTCTCCTAAAGAGACATGCTTTCTTGATGGTGTAAAATGAGTTAGAAGCGGGAGGAACTACTCTCAGTAAGATGTTGAGTTGACAAACCACATAACACTCATATTCTCGGATGGAAATGTTATTGCAGTAATTTTTAATGTTTGGTACCTCGAATTTGAGACAATGTTTTCTCAAAAAAGTTATTTCCATAAAAAGAAGAAAATTGACTTCATAAACTTATGGATGGAACTCATTTTCTTGAATAAAATATCCCCATTCTTGCTACATATATCTTGCATCAACCATCAAATAAGGTATTTTTTGCAACCTTTAGATACCACCAAAACCCAATCATCACATTATCTCTTTTCTTTTGTTTTGGTTAAAAAGGTTATGTCTGTGCCAGCTTGTGCACGGTTAATCCACCATACACTTTCTATCTTCTCACAAGTACTATACCATGTGATTCAAGCTACCAAAGGTTTAAACATATGAGAATGATTCATCTAGTATAGCTTATGTTGGGACTTCAATCTTGCTTCACGAGGTTGTCTCAACCATTAGCTATCCCCAAGGGAGCTAATAAATCCTCCTACTCTATCCACAACCTTGTGCACATCATGATGATAATAATACCACCTGCTTTTTTATTCAACTTGACATTGTAGTAAATGTTCTCTAGTTTTCAACACTTTCCACATATCTCTAATGGAAATTCTAATTATCTCTAGTTTTCAACACTTTTCACATATCTCTAATGGAAATTCTAATTGTTTTTGGTAGTTCAGTAAATATTTATCAATAAGTGCCTCTTCATAAAAGGAAAAGATACTACTGAAAAAAAGAATAGATGAAATCCAACTAGTGAAATTCGACCAGCCACATTTCTACCAAACCACACCATGAAAAAGATTTGCAAACACAAAAAAGAAAAAAAGAAAAAAAGCAAAAACAAAACAATTAAACAAAAGCAAGCAAAACAAAAGCTGACACCATCTACAGTTCGATCAACATCAAATAAAAGTACCAAAATTCCATCAGAGCAAGTAGGCATTCCATCCATTACTTACATAAATGAAGCTGTTGTCTTTAGTCTGATTCCCATCGTCCAACACTACAATACCAAAAGCATCATTAAACAACCAATACTGTAATAGATCCAAAAATATCAACATTATAATACCATAAGGATTACAACAACATACCCAGTATAATCCCATAGAGTGGGGTCCGGGGAGTGTAAAGAGTATGCAGACCTTACCCCTACTAAAGTAGAGAGGTTGTTTTCCATAGACCCTCAACTCAAGGGAAAAATCGTCCAAAAAAGTCTATTCCACAAGGAGTTCAAAAAACCAAATAATGTATTTCCTCTATCCCAATTAATGTAACACCTTCTGCTTTCCAAGATTCAAATTATGTCAACTTTGACCAACATTTTAATATGTATTCTTCATCACGATAAGAATGTCAGCATATAGTATCTAAAATATTGCGTTGAACTTATCTAATTTAGCTTCAATAAGTAAAAAGTGTCGCATAAATTGGAACGAAATGAGTAACTGCTACATTTCAATGTGAAATACTTCAAACAGCAAACATAGATAATTATATTTTTTTTATAACACAAACAAACATAGATAATTATATTAGTATTATTTAAATTTCAATATTAAAATATTGAGTTGATCTTAATCCAATTTAGCTAAAAATGTCACATAAATTGGAACTGAATCACTAACTACTAGTACAACATTCCAAGTTACCACCAATCAATAAGCTATGTGAAATACTGCAACCAGCAAACACAGATAATTATATTAGTATTATCTAAATTTTAATGCTAAAATATTGATTGTTCTTATCAAATTTAGCTAAAATTGTCAGATAAATTGGAACTGAATCACTAACTACTAGCACAACATTCCAATAAGTAACTACAAGTACAACATTCCAATGAGTAACTACCATATTCCAAGTTACCACCAATCAATAAGCTATGTGAAATACTTCAAACAGCAAACTCAGATAATTATATTAGTATTACTAAATTTTAATGCTAAAACATTAAGTTGATCCAACCTAATTTAGCTAAAAATGTCACATAAATTGAAACTGAATCACTAACTACCAGTCCAACATTCCAATAATCAATGTGAAAGTACTTCAAACAGCGAAATTCGTTCGTAGTCTTACCATCAGAAGTGTCAACGTCAATGGAAGGAACATTTGAAGGAATGAGCATCAACAATAATTTACAGATCGCAAATGCGAAAGCGACAACAATCAGCGGCCACCAGAACGCCATTGGAAGTTTCTAGAAGCTTCGCAGAAGAAAATGGAGATGAATAATTAGGGTTTTTCACACTACTCTGAAGAAAATCGCCATAGCCTCAAGGGAGAAAAATAAGATTCTGAGTTCCTCGTAGACGTCGCCTTTTCAGAGTAAAAAATAAAGAGAAATTAGTGGCGGTCTAAGTCGATTTTGAACACATTTTAAATATTGATTATTATATTTATGGCTTGCTTGGATATATTGTTACCGAACAGATACATGTGTCTTACGTGGCATTCTATGTGGTAATTTTGTGCGTGTGTAGCGTCTTACGTATATTATGCCACGAAGGACGCATATGTCTACTTATTTTATGGCTTGCTTGGATATCATAGAATAGACACATTCGTCTTACGTGGCTTCCTACGTGGTAATTTTGTGTCTTGTGTCGCATCTTTCGTGTATAATGCCACGCAACCTATATGTTAGGGTTGTCAAAATGAGCCAACCCTAACGGGCTAGAGAGTCAAATGGGCTAGGACGGGTTGACCCTTTTAACTAACGGACCTATAAAATAACAACTCAGCCCAGCCCTATGCGGGCCACGGGTTGGGAAGGGTTGGCCCTTCAACTATAATATGAACAATATAAAGTTCGTTAAAGTCACGAATTTCGTTTCTCTGATTGGTATCCCAATTCCCAACCTCAATAGATCTAAAATCGCACGAATTTTGTAATTAATCAAGTAGAGATGAAGAGATGATTAACGAAAAATAATATCCCAGAAACATTATGTATATGAATAAACATAACGTCATAGCCCACAGGTATTGTTCTCATTACTTGGGCATATTTACCACTAATGCATAACATAACTTGGGAAATTTATATATCTGACCATCTAAAATTCCACAAATTAAGCATCAATCATTAAAACGAGTTTTGATAAATAATTAAAGTATAAATTATACAAATCCCATACTTTTAAGGCATAATGTCAATTTATACCGATTTTTTTATCAAATTACAGAAAATCCCTTATTTTCTGGTAGATGTCGATACATAAAAAGGAGCGTTGATACATTGCGAATTTTAGGGTTATTGATGATCTGTATGTATCAGTTATTAAAAATTAGACTATATCAGTTTTAATATACTAAAAATATTAAAAAACGTATCAGTAATTAATTGGTTGTTTAATTTTTTTAGGTATCAGTGAAACTAACTGATAGTTTATAAATCTGTGTTATGTATTAGCGAAAATCTGTGTTATGTATCAGCGAAATAGCGAAAAAAGGGAATTTTGTAATTTTTTTAATTGGTAGGAAATAATTGTAATTAAGTTTCCAAATGTTGTGTATTTCTGTAATTTTTCCTAAATTAAATGTATAATAAATATTTCTAAAATTTGTGGGCCACGGATTGGCCTTTGAGGCTCACGGGTTGAGCCTATGAGACCGGCGGGCCAAACTAGGACAGGCTAAAAAGCCTCGTTCATAAATGGACTAAAAATATTTAGCCCAACCCCATTTAGTTCAAGGGTTGGGTTGGGCCGACCTCACGGGTCAAACCCATTTTGACAACCCTACTATATGTGCACACCTAAAATTGGAAGATATAAATATCAGATAAAATCAAATTAAAGATCATATTTATGTATTATGTGTATATTGTATATTATGTTGTATTGTGCTATGCGATTTACGATGTTGGAGTAAATTGTATTGTTTTTAGTTGTTATATAATAATTTGAAGGATAAATCAGCAATCAAAGTAGAGTATGAGATAAGCTAAAACAAAAAGAGAAGGTGAACTTGTATAAAGTTGAACGAGGTAATGACGTGATCGAACCAAATTAGTTGTTACAAAATTTTGAATTATACAAGTTAGTTGAACTAAACGTGTGTATATGTACGTGTTAAAACTTTTTAAGTTATTTTAAGTTCTCTATAAGAAGATTTTTTTAGGCATAATATAACTTGATTTCAGCTGATATTTATGTTAAGAAGATACTTAGACTTGTATAAAATTAAACAAGTAGATAATTAAGTTTTATTTGATAATTGCGTGAAATACACTGGAACTGATTTTTCATAGGACACATATGTATATATTTGTTCAACCTTATACAAGTTTCTACTTGTCTACACTCAAAATTAGAGAACATAAATATTAGCTGAGATCAAGTTACGATTTATGTATTACCCTTATTTTTTATCATTCACCCTAAAAGTTGGTGTAACAAAAAACATGAACACCCTTTCTTTTAGCACATAAATATTATGTGTGTTTTCAATATGCTTCGATAATCACTACATATTAAATCATAGCTTCCTCCACAAATATCTCGCGTTAGTTAGGTCTAGAGAAGGGTCAAATTTCAAGAGATGTAATGTAGCAAGCATCAGTGACTAACTGCATTCATGACTCAAACCTGTAACCTAAGAGCAATGGCGGAATCTAAGAATATTTATATTCTTTTGCTACTCAAATATTTGTTGTAAAATATTCCTAGATTCTCATAAAAGTAATTAACACTACTAAGCTTTTTCTTTGTAATAATACTTTGCTTTCTGACAAAAAAATGCTTCTCTCAAAATGAAGTAAACAAATAATGACTTCTCCTACATGTTCATCTCATAAAAAAGATACAAGTTTTGTCATGTTAGACACATTTATAACACCTATCAATCATCAAATATTTCTATATCTTATGGTATTGTCATCAACAACATATTTTGATTGTTTCCCCTTAGTATCATTGTTGCATTCATCTGGTAATCTTATATCACCCTTTACATTCTATAACCTCTCCACACACACATCGAGACGTAGCTGAATTGACAAATCTACTGTGTCTAGCTCTGACTATAGATATGAATTGTGATTATGTAAAAAGTTGATGCATTTATAAAAAACAAAATGTACTGACTCTAAATCTTGAATTTGTCGAGTATATTGCTTAGGGTGATCGTTGGAGGTGAAGTGGTACAAATTTGAGGTTTTTGATTTATTTTCTTCTTGTTTTTGCAGGGGTTTGGTTAATTCGTTTAAAAAGTTGAATGAAATAACGATTTTGGAAGGAGTTAATTCGACTCATGTCTCAGGGAAAGATGAAGGAAGACGATATATCTTACACAAATGTCAAGAGAAATGATCAAGTATCACTCGATATCGCGCAAGAAGAAGAAGAAGATCTTGTACAATCAATTAGTGAAAAGATGAAAAACATCTCAAGTTGTCATAGTATCAACAAAGTTCCTCAAGAACTTAGAAAGAAAAGTGAGTATGGTTACTCTCCTAAATTAGTCTCAATAGGTCCTTTTCATCATGGAGTTGACAACCTTAAAGCCATGGAGGAATATAAGTGGTGTTATCTCAACACACTTGTTAGTAGAAAACCAATAAACACACAAACCATTTTAGAGAATTGTGTGAAAACACTTAGAAATTTAGAGGACAAAGCAAGAAAATGCTATGGTGAAAACACAATTGAACATATTGGAAGTAATGAGTTTGTCCAAATGATGTTACTTGATAGTGGTTTTCTCATTGAAGTCTTTATCAAGTTTGTTTTAAAGGGTTTTCGACGTAGAGATGACATACTCTTTAGCAACCATGAGATGTTTTTTTCTCTGAGATGTGACTTGATTCTACTCGAAAACCAGATCCCATTTTTCATCCTTCACCAAATGTTTCACTTAGTTCAAATACCTAAACAATGTACTTACTCCCTCATGCAACTTGCCTTACTCTTCTTTAGAAAATTGATTCCAGGAGAAGGACCTGTAACAATAGAGAAGTTTGGTCCTAATGTTCACCATTTATTGGACTTGATTCATCATTGTTATCTCCCAACAATTCCAAAACTTCACTCAAATGGAACAAAAAAACGTATACATAATGTACTAAAGCTTCATGATGTAGGGATCAAGTTCAAGAAAGCAATAAGTGATAGTGTCATGAATGTAAGATTCACCAAAGGCAGAGTCTTGGAAATCCCACCATTGAAAATACACAACTACTCTGAGATATTGTTCAAGAATATGGTGGCAATGGAGCAGAGTGCTACCTTTAAAAGTGGGGGGAAGAACGTCACGTCTTATGTTTACCTCATGAAAAGTCTTGTAAAGTCTGTAGATGATGCCAGATATTTGACAGAAAGGGAGATTTTGGAAAGCAGTATGTATGATGATGAAAAGATTTCTCAACTGATGCGGAGGCTTCATGTGGAGCACTTTGATGTCTTGGATTTCTATTATAGTGGAATTTGTGAGAAAGTTGAGGAGTGCAAGAAGAAAAATAAAAAGTGGAAAACATGCTGCCAGAAAATTAGCAATGTATATAAGAAGACTGCCAAAGGAGTTTCATGCTGACAGTTTTTCTTACTGGTTTGTGTTTTTGCTGCAATTTCAGTCTCTTTGTTTGCATTTTTTACTGCACCATACTTGAGAAGTTACTATATGGAGATTCCAAATTATATCTATCAATGTTTTATTACTATATTTAAAGTCAAACTTCTCTATAACTACGTTATTTGTCTAATGTAACGACTTCTTCATCCTTCGTTGAACTGAAAATCAATCAAAAAAGATCTCTTTTATCTTGGTAAGAAGTAAGAACGGTGTACACTCTACCTTCTTGTTGGGTAATGCCAACATTCTGCCTATGGCAAGGCCATGAGGGAGCTGGGGTAGCTCGGGTCTGAGTCATGATCGAACATGGGCTTGCATGGTGGACTTGGTTAAGAAATAAAGTTGCGCCTTTGCTATCAGCTATTGCTTTTGGCATAATGGCAAGCGCTTGATCCTAACAAGTGGTACCAGAGCCAAGGTCGTGAATTTGATTCCCACGAACAACATGCTGCATGAGGCAGGTGTTGGGAGGGGCCGCAGACTCAACTTTTTTGGTTGTCGTAGCAAAATGTTGTTATAAAGAACATATGATATAACATAACATAAAAATCTGTTCAAATAGAACTTGACCATTATAGTAAAGATGTTGCCTGAGCATCATACATGTTTTTTGAATATTAAGAAGAATAAAGAAACCAGCCAATGTCAAACTGAATTTCTTTGCTTCATCTTAACAAAGACCTGTTTTTATCTATACAAACACCATGAAAATAGCATCTGGTAAATCATGTTTACACATTGGACAATCTTTATAATCGATGTCACAGTAGCTAAAGGATAAATATACTACAATTTTTTCTGCATAAGTTGGCTGAAAGTGCCAGGAACTCCATAATTACTGCTGGTAGACTTACGATTCATCCATGAAGACAGCACCATGGCCATTAGCCTTCATGAATTTCTTTAACAAAAGTGCAAGTATTGCAATTGTAAGTCCAACTGCTGCCCATGTGAATAAACGGTCATCAGCCTGCCTCGGAATGCTCTGTTGAGGTGTATGCAATATCCGATGCTCACTAGGCCGTACAGCAGGGGGCTCTATAGGTGCCTGCACAGGTTCAGCATCTAAAGCCAATTCACGTCTCTCTTCAGTAGTTGTGTCAGAAACAGATGGATCAGGATGTCTCTCTTCTTCAGTAGCCTCGTTGCTGGGGTTCTCAGGACTCTGTTGGACCTCGCCATCTCTATTACTGTTCTGTTCTTCGGGAGCTGGTGAGGAAGTAGCCTGAGGAACTGGGGGTGCTTTACTAAGCATGTATTCATGTATCTGTAAAATAAACCAACTATTAATGCTCATGCCCGCAGATACAGACTGGATGCCAAAATGACATTCAGATAATGCTATACCTCGTCAATCAGCTTCTGGCGTTCAGGATTCCCATATCTTGGAGCCACATCACGAGATTTAATAGCAAGAACACGCCTTTCTTCCTTTGTATATTCTAGTGATCCAAGGGCACCATTTGGGTTGGTAGGCATAAATGCGATCAGAGCTACCAGTGCAGTGCGAACTGCAAATCGTAAGTAAAACAATTAAATACAGATTAGCTTCGGTAGCTGTGCGCCTGAACAAACATGAGAAGTAGCATCCATCAACTCAGAAGACTATACCACATACTAGCTTGATGCACCACAAAAATGCTTTTCTCTAGTCATACAGCTTAGGAATAATAATTGCAAATAAAAGGTTGCTCACGCTTCACTTTCTGATTTGAAATTTTTGCCTACTATAGTGTTGCTCAAGTACAGTACACCAATAGACAATAAAAAAAAGTTAGCGCACATATTCAATCATATCTTCAGCCTTTACACCCATCAACACAACCTCATGACATATTCAATCATATAGACTCAACTAAATACAGCCACAAGTTAAATGCAATGGATCATATAATTTTCGAGGGAAATTACAAACTCATGCGGATGAAGATATATTTTTATGTCCTGACATGATATTGCCTAAAATTTGAAACAAGAGAGAATGTTTTATTGCTTTCACTTAAACAGGTATCTGGCAATATATCCCAAGAGAAACAACAATACAAAGATATGAAAGTGAATTATTCATAAATATAACATATTGTGAAAATGGTAGAGAGAACAGTGAAGTTACCACTCCATGATGGTTGCCAGTGCTCAGGGTGATGATTAGAAATACTCAAACATATCTTAGTTTGGGTTTCAAAACGTCCATTAGGCTGAAAAGAGAAAAAAACATGAGTTAGCAGGCTATTAAACATGAAATAATCAACTCTAAACCTAGATAGTAATGGAATGAGATGGATTTGGCTATCCCACCCCATTAGACAGACTCCCATCTGCCCCACCACTCGCAACAATCACATCTCATCTCTTTCAGTTTGTTAATCCTTGTACCTTTTATCTTCCTTTTCCAATCTCTTCTGGAACAAATTTGTGTAGTGGGAGCAATTTGTGTAGCGGCAGCGAAAAATTGGGTCACTTTTCATAACATATTCCAGATTTGCACATGGAGCAAAGCAACGACTTCCTTCAATGCTCTTGAGTCAGCTCTTATCCCTATGGTAGACTTTCCTAAGATTTGCTTACCTCCACTTGATTTATTTTTTTTTTTTGGGGGGGGGGGGGGGATGAAATTGCTCTCTTAGCCTCTTTTTCCAATGATACCTACTTTTACCTTTTTTCTCACATCAAAATTTATTAGCACTGCCCAGCCCAATCTGTAATGTCTGCCTGTGGCAGGATGGGGATTGACCCGCAAAGCTCATCCTGTTCTGATTACTAAACCTTGTTCCATAAAATGACTCTAGGAGTACGACAAGCTTTTAAAACAGCAAGAAACTTACAGTCAAAAGCATGAAAGAAGGAGGCTTGAAAGGATATTCGGCAGGCAACTGGATTCGTCCATGATAAATCCCCCCTTCAAACTCAGAATCTCGTGGACCCCTGATTGCAAATTGCCATTCAAATATGTTCTCCTGAAAAAGTAATATAAAGTTCAGTTTTAAATTGCTGTGTCGTTGTGCAATCAAGAATAAAAAATAACTTGTAAATGGAAGATAACCGGTCATTTATCAACAGAACATCATGCAAGACGCAACCTTTTGAAGATATATTCACAGAAGCAATTATGTTGAAATTCATTTACCAGTGATGGATTCAAAATCTTACCTCATAAGAAAAAAAGGAAAATGCCCAAAAATCAAATCTTTACCATGTATATATCATACAAAACAGCACAAAGACATCAAACTGAGAGCTAGAAGAGCATGGAGCTCAAACATTGTTACTGAGGTGGATTCTTCAGCAGGATCAACTATTATCCTTAACATATATGAACTTAGATCACAAAAACTCTACGCCAAAGAAATTTATGGAAGTTTAAGAGTCTTATATCATGGGCATTCTTATGTAGAACAACTATTATCATATTAAATACATCCCCAACCTCCCCACCCCCACCCCTGCAGTAAGCAAATTGGCTATACCCTCTATCTCAAATACCAACTAGCTACACACCCTATTAACATCTACACCCATACAAGCAGACAAATTCTCCAATTTACTTGACACTTCTTGCTTATCCCCAGTAAATCTTACTCAATTTCGGATGGATCCAGCAAATTTACCTAAAGCAACTTGCTTTATCAGTTTTTGCTCATGGCCAGTGAATTGAACTAATTCTCTAGCTGAATCAAACTACATTAATTCTCAATTTTTCAAATTGACATATATAATTTGCAATTCACCTAAAAAGTTAAATTTTTTTATATCAAATTTCAATTAATTTAAATAAAAAAAAAAAAAAAAACAGCACCACATTAAAATCCTAGATCCAAACCGATAAATCATAAACAGATAAGATCGATTACATAAAGAAAAAAAAAAGGAAAATTAAGGAATTAAATCGAAACCTCAAGAGGAAGACTCATGAAATCATCGGAAGGGTTTGATTGCATCTCTTTAACCTCCTGTAAGATTCTCTTCACCGCCGGATTTTTCAGATTATACTTGTCCTCCGCCATATCTACAACTCTGAGCTGCCGTCACCTTCGCCTTCTCCGATCACCGTGAAGCTACCGCCGGTCAAAAAAGTAGCACCGATAATGAAGAAGAAATTTTGTGGGCGAAAATTATAATAAATAAAGAAAGTGAAAGGGTGAAGATTTTTAATATAGCGGGTGACGTGTCATCATTATGACGTGGCAACTATCTATTGGACATGATGACAAAAATATTTAATGGCTTGATGATTAGTAAAGTAATATTATTAATAATAATAATAATTCATGATTATGAATTTTATTTATGACTTATACCTCTCGATTATCGAAGTTTTATTTAAAAATCTTACTCGAAAAATTTTGTTTATAATATTCTATTATAATTTATTCCAACTCAATTTTATCGAAGTAGAATTAGAATTAACTCTTTATGATTTTCATTTTAGCATTAATCATAGGAAAAATTGAACGAGATCGAATTGAATAGCCTCGAAAAGCAGGATTGGACACGAAAAGACAAACTTGTGGAAAACTTAACACCTTGGGAAAGAAAGATGTGGCCAACCCAAAAGCACTAATAATGAGCCTCTTTTAGTGTGAGACTAAGAAGACACCAATGTCCCAAAATTAACTACCTCCATTATGTTTTACTACACAAAAAGAAGGAAATTAAGTAGCCAATTTTAAGACTAACTCATATAATCTCACAAATAAAGTCAAAAAAGAATGAAATGTATACAAATCTTTATCTCTACCGTTTCATTCATTCTTTCAGATAAGTAACTAAGAACTTTGAAGTTGTCGAGATGCAACAACATAACCCCACAAGTCAGAGTGTATATATACCTTATCTCTACCTCGTGTGAGGCAGAAGATGCTTCCAATAAACCCTCGACTCAAGAAGTGTTTTCAAAAATAGGTTTTGACAAATCCAAAAGTATAAGTGAAGGTGAATATACTATAGAAAGTTGTTGAGATACAGAAGAGAGAACCCACTGGACTGATGGGAGGGGGAAAAAGGGAGCCAGATGAGCTACCACTGTAAGTCTAATGTACATATATGGAGTAAATGTTAATTGTCTCACTCAAATTTTAATATACAATTAGGCAACATTGAAACAGAAAAACTTTGGCCTCAAGCAACACTGACCTCTCTAAATTGAAGAATAAACCTTTCAAGGGCAAAAGTTGGTGCCCTATACATTGCATACAAGTGCACATAACTAGGGAAAGTGAAGATGGGAGTTGGTAAAAGATAAAACCAAAGAATTGGAGAAACCAAAATTCTATAGCTATGTGATGTTTTACAGGAGCAATAGGAAATGCTAAACGAAAGAGAAAACTCGAGACGGTGACTAATCTCTCCCGGCGCTTGCAACAACACTGTACAGACTCCCCTTCACCAATAGTTACGAAATTCAACAATTGAATTGCCTGTTAGAACATCACTCATGTCGAAGGTGTACAGAGGGCTAATTTGAAGCAAGCACATTCTCAAGCAATATCTTGTATATCATGGAAGGAGTCAAAATGGCACGATGATCTCAAAAAAGGAGTCATGATCCATTTACAGCCATTTCAGGTGATGATTTTGGTGGTATTAATGGATAGTCGTCTCCTTTCTGCCTATTATCAGGAGAACTGTGCTGTCTGCATGCTTTCAGAATAACTGGTAGGACCATTTGGTTCTCGGTGGTCCTGTTTATCCAAATCAGCACTTCCATTATCAGTAGAATTCCCTTTCTCCTCATGGCTGGAGGACTCGACAGATTTCTTGTCTTCATCTGTGCATGGACCATCTTGTGCTGTATTACTCATCTTTTTAGAGGGTAAAACTGCTTGACTTAAGGTTGAGCATAAAGCAGCAAAAACACTGTCTCGAGACTTTGAACCTTTCGCAATACGCTGCAACCTTTTTGGCTCGGGCTCTTCTTTCTCCGATAGCTTACGTTTCAAAGGGAAAGGCTCCACTGACCCATCTTCATCAGAATTATCTGATTGCTTCCTAGGTGGTGGCTTATAATCTTCATCATCCTCGTCATCATCATAATCAACCAGCCCCCCAGATCTAAAGCAACAGGAGTCTCAAAATATGTTCCCTTAGTTTAATAATTCCAGATTCAAGCAGTAACAGTTACTTACCTCACAGGTGAGACGCTTGGAGCAGATCCATTAGGCAAGGCCGGCTGAGACTGCTCTCTACTTGCATTAGCCGCGGATGCAGAGGCAGAATCTTCCTCGTCACTGAACGATACACATATTCAGTGAATACCATATTAAATATTTTTACATGCAAAAAAGTAAAGGCATACCTGTCTTCATTGAAATATTCTTCTTCTTCTTTCTCTAAACCACGGTCATCAACTCGTTTCCTAGGGTCGTCTAATAGATTGCCAACACTTCTCGTTCCTGAAGAGTCTAGGGACTACAAAAGACCCAAATAACCCATTATGAGCCAAGCATCACTGTCAAAAGAGTAATGGTGAACAACAGGCCCAATGGATAATACCTGCTCATATTTAATTTTCAAAGAGTGGATAGACGTCAACTTTTCAAACTTGACCAGTTCATCCCAGAATGAATCGACTAGATACTTGAGCAATATCTTCAAGTTATCCTGCAATATATCATGTCAGATACTATGAAATCAGAGAAGCCATATCACAGTAATTTTTGCAGGCCAAGTAGGTGAAGGAAGTAAGATGCAACCTTGCGAATATGCTCAAAAAGTTCAAGAACAGCTGAGTTCAGAAGATTATAGCGATCTCCATTCGCAACAAAGGCATCAACAACTGGTTTTAGGAGATTGTGCTTTGCTATGTAGTTCATCAAATGCTCATCCTGCAGTTCGTACTCGGAAGATTTTTAATAAATTCACAAATATACAAAAGGGGAACACTCGAAAATGATGAACATAAAAATATACTTCAGTCTGCAAAATTTGTAGCTCTATTGCCATGTGAAATGACATAAGAAGAAGAGAGAAAAACTCTTGCCGAAATTGTTTGGTTATACAAATCGACTCATTATATGGAAGTTAAATTACATAAAATGAGGAAAATTTCCTAGGTCTTGGGTCTCTTAAATACAAGATATTCATCTTGTTATTCTCAACTTTCAAGGAACTTCAACCAACTTAAGTACATTTAAGCAGTACTACCAAAAGAAGGCACTGTCTAGCATCCCCAAAGGATTAGTAACGTTGCTTCACAGCCATACACTAAATCAAACCGTTAAATAATTTTTCTTTTGGGCCCAAAGGTAAAGGGAAAAAAAGCATAGCCTCTTATCATATTCTGCTCCAAGATTCTGAAACGATTCTCAAAAAATTACTGTACACTAAAAAAATCAAGAAAGAAGATAATGTTTGAATTCTGAATGGTACCATATGAAACCTACAACCTTCCACGTCATTTACGCTATAACGACTTCTACAGTACAATGCTCTACACCAATGCAAAAATGTTCAATGTTGCAACATATTCTCTTTAACAACTCAATCATAGTGACCTTACCTTAAACCCACTAATCTATCTCATAAGTTATAGTTACTAAGGCTTTTTGTACATGTAAACTTACTTGATGCACATAAAATCGCAGGGTAGAGGATTTAATTAGAGGGTGAAAATTTAACTGTGTTGCACTGAAGAGCTTCATCATGTTACTTTTACATTTTTTTTGTTGAATAAAATATTACTTAATATCAAAAAATTAATTACTAGATCAAAGTGTGGATTAATGGTTTTAACCACCAGAACCTAGACCTATGTCACAAGATTTGATTCTTAACTTTGATCACCCTCTACTCTATGCCTCAGTGAACTCTAGGGGTCCCTTCAAGTCTTAGCAGTTTTACTAGTTATTATCAGATAAAAGACCTGCATAAGATAGCTACCAGATTCATTCAACATTTAAAAAGTCTCTTGGGCATCATGGAGACATGAATCACCACAAGCCAAACAGAACAAAATAGAAATATGGAGGAACACTAAAAGTAAAATAACAGGCTTGTCTACAGTGCTATGTAGAAAACCTTTTATTTTTAATGAGGCCCTATGCTTCCTTTTACCGTTGGACCAATGCCTTGGGGGCTACTTATCAAAACATTAAGAGCATTTCACGGGGTAAACATTCACCATAGAGGACAAATAAATCAAAACTTGATCAAAGTCATGTCCACAGACAACACACTCTTGCTTAATGGAAGTAAACAACTCACATTGCGGGAAATAAGAGTTCTCATAAATCTAACAGCAGCAACTACCAGGTACTTCTCTTTTCTTCGTGTCAGAAACAGAACTTTATCTATCACATTATTAAGAAGAAAGTTGGACCTGCAACACAAAAGAATCCACATTAAACCAAATAATCACGTTACCATTTAGGAACCAAGTAAATCCATACCAAGATGAGAAGATTACTTTATTCTGTAAGGATGGTGCACGATACAAAAACATAGGATATCACAAATATTTAGTAGTATTTCAGGCTTGACACGACTTTGCTTTCCAGTTCCTCCAACAGAGCTCTCAGAGTTACTGATGGTTTGTGTGATACCATCCATCGGGCAGGATGATGTTATAACATCAATGAGTTGACTTAGATGCTTCTCGTAGAAGATTTCAACAATGGTCTCTCTCTGAAACAAAATTAACAGAAAATAATAAAAACAAGATTTCAAAAAAGAACACTTGGACAAGAGACACTTTTGCTTATTTTTATGTGTCGAACACATCCTTTATGTGGGGGAGGATCTTTGCATAGCCAAGCACCCAAAAATTTCATTTTATAATAAGGGATCGGTGAAACACTAACTCAGGATCACTGCATGCTGTGATACCATTATGTGAGCCACCTCATCAAACTTACGCACCTAAAGAGGAGACAAGTGCATTTTCTTTTTTTTCCCTCAAACAATAGCAATCTAATACTACAAAAAACAATCAAGTCACGAAAGAACTAATCCCCATCACAAAACATGAGGGAATCAAACTGGAGATACTTTGTTTTTTCGGTACTTGGGAAATCGGCTGCTTTTAGGTTTGAAAATAAGTGGATAATGGGGAGACTCCTTTACCATTTTCCATTTAACAACCAAACTTGATCCAGAGCAGGATTTAAACACATTATGCGTGCCTGCCACGCATCCTGTGTTATGCTACCTTTGGCCTTGAACCAAAACCTGGGAAGTCACGTTTGCGGATGCTCTGAACCACCTAAAGTACTAATGCCTCCACAGGAAGATAATAAACCACCTAAGAAGTAATGCCTATACAGGCTTCTTTGTTACTAGGGTTGTGTTAGTCACTTCACTCAAACAAGAATAAAGGTAACACATCAAGGGCATTAAACAAAAATAATAGATATGGTCAACAAACAGCCAAACTAAAATAGTAGCCTCTAGGCCAAATTGTTCCACTAGAGTCGCAACCTCCCACAAAATATCCCACAAGAAGAAAGGGATCAGAGGAAATCTACAATCTAAGTAAGGCTGCATTTGTGAAAAGTGGTGCAGTACTTCACAATAATGAGAATTCATGTACTTCTAAATGCAAATAGCGAAAAGAAAGTAAAAGTATCTGTGGTTGTGGGTTTTTTTTGGGTTGGGTTTTGTGTGTGTGTGTGTGCGCGCACGCGTGTGTGGGGGATGGGG